>JXOV01001790.1:7300-26623 GCA_001014945.1 Clogmia albipunctata
CGCCCAGGGATCGAACCCTTGACTCCGAAGAGGCAGCCGGATGCGTTAACACATCGGCCACGAGACAGATAAAATTTACTTCAACAAACACTTTATTCCTTCTCTGACAATCACTCACAAATTTCTCCATTAGGAAAATCTAAAAAAAAATACCAGTTATTTTACTTTATAGACTAGTTTCTATATTTTGTATTATTTTTAATAGAGTTTAAAATAAAAATTATCTTTACCTGTTTTTGTTGTTTGCCCCTTGACCTCCCCTCCCCCATGCAATCTGCCATGGCGGATACCGTCTCATTTACGTAGCCAGTAGGATGTCGTTGGTGCCGGTGGATTACGGACTTCCGCTGACAACGCCTTCCATGCTTTTCGGTCCTGTTTTTAGATTTTTTAACATTAAATCAAAATATAATAACAAAAATATTAAAGTGTATGTTTGAACATTTTACAGTTTGCATTAAAAATTGTACTTTTATCGGAAAACTATACCGGGAATACGTAGTGAGAGAAAGTATTGGAAAAAGCAAAAATAAAATTTTCCAATTTTGACCTACTCGTCTTCATAGAATAAACATAAACTGGGGATAAAAACCCAAACACGATCCGTGGCCGCAAAAGTGGTCTATTCAACTCGTACTCAGTAAATTAACAAGTCTGAAACAAGCCAAAAAGCCGGACATGAAAGGAATATTAAATAGAAGCGAATGTATTTTACTTAAATTTAAGAAATTTAGTTCAACACTACTATTCAATTTTTGCGTAAAAACAATGACTTAAATTATACCCAAACAGAAAGTAATTTGCGATATTTTATCTGTCCTATTTCAGTCAGAGATTAATTTAATTTCAACTTCTTTATCGTAGTTAATGCAATTTATCTACATCCAACAAACTTTTCAGGTAATGTTTTAATTAAAGGAGTGAAGTATAATTTATGATTTGATGTATAAATTGAAATCTTTTGGTAATACTTGTAAAATAAACATTTTACTCAATATGTTTTTATGTTGAAAATAAATCTAGAAAAACTTTTAAGATGAAACAAATATGTTGATCCAATTTTTTTAAACAAATGCTCTTTTTATTTAAATCAATTTCAGGTTTAGACCGAAACTAACATGTTATTTAGTTGGAGCCATAAACTCGATGAAAATCTCTTTTATTAGGGTAATGTAACTAAAACGAAAACAAATTACTACCACTTTATAAGTTAGTTTTAAATTTAAAAAATGGCATAAAAAATAAGGACTTCTAAAGAGATTTTCCAGTTTGTCCAAGCTATTAAAAGCCTTAAAACATTATAAACCATAAGGTAAGCTTGGGAGACACGCTCTGGGTTATAGGGAGTACTTTCATTCAGAGTGGAAAAAGATAACTGTATTTATTTTTCTGTATTTGAAAGCTCTTAATGAGACCTCCACGTAAATTCGATACTTGAAAGTCTAAATTTAATTTATAACGTTATATTGGGGAAATAATATTTTATTGTTTAATTTTTTGTTAAAATGTTAAATTTCATGTTTACGTGGCTTATCATAATTAATAATAAAAACTGAGTTGCCATACTATTATGTTTCAGCATTATATTTTTATTAAGGAAATGTATTAGTAACGGATACATTAAACCGACCTATAACTAAGTTTGGTATTCGCAAAAGTATGGTGAATCTTCTAAGTTTACCTTAACTTATCCCAACTTTAAATTTTACATTTTGAAAATTATATATATTTTATTAAATACTCTATTACAAAAAAGGTTTATTGACGGTTTTTATCTCAAGCACGTTAATATACTGATAAACATATTCATTTATTTTAATTTCAAATATTAAGTATATTTGAATATTTGGTATACTATAAATTGTTGAGAAAATAATATTTCCCACAACATTCCGGTATGGAACTGAGGGTAGTCTCAACCTCAACCATCAGTGTAACACCCTGTGATGTAACGAGATTTGTTGTAAATAGTAATTGTAAATATTATTATTGTGATAATAAATCAGTGTTGTTTTAGATGTCATAGAGTGCGTTTCGTTTTATATAATTAGCCTTTACAGCGGGATCTTGCCGAAGAGAATGGGATAATAACATAAGATATATTTCTTAGGTAAAATATATCGGGTGTTAGACTTTCCATGACTTTTTATTTTCAGTGTATAAGTAGTCAATTTATAGCACCTAGACCGGTTGTAAACGGATCCAGGCAATCCGCCCATTTTTTAGACTTATCCAATTAATATTATTATTTATTTTGTTGCAGATATAAATTAGAAATATTATATTTATAAACAATAAATTACATAAAATTTTGCGTATTTTTCGTGAACTGTAATATATTTACCCGCCCCGTATACGAAGTGGTAATGCTTTGTTCTGCCTCCTCGGAGGACGTGAGTTCGATCACTGGGTGTATAGGATTGACTGGATCCTTTTTCAACCGGTATTAGTGCTATTAAATGACTACTGATACACTGAAAATAAATAGTCATGGAAAGTCTAACTAACACCCGTTAGTTGGGGCTAAGGCTACTTCTAGTTCCATACCGGAATGTTGTAAGAAATATTTATTTATTTTTGATATATTTACGAATTAATAATTTATTTCATATATTTCTTACAAGAATTTAATAATGAACATGTACTTTAGGTAAAATTTATTTGCTTATTTAAGATGCAAATATTATCTCAATTTTATGATTTTTTATTTATAGCAATTTATGGCCCATTCAGAGGATTCAAGAATGTCATAAATTTTATATGACTAAAACGATGTGGATTGACAAATCAATAAATCATAAATTTCATAATAATATCCTCGAACCAGGTGAATATGGTTGGGAGTATATGGCTTTTTCGCTGAAACTGAATTTTCCAGCTAGAGGAACTTGTTTAGATATTGAAAGCAGTTGTTATGTCTTTTAAATATTGATCATCACCTTTTCGACTTTAGACGAAAGTCAACACACCTGTCAATATCATATTATGGGTTCCTTATATTTAATTTCGATTTGAGATAACTATAGTCAGATATTCCTTGTTATTGATTTATATATCTTTTATGAAAATTCAGAGTATATGAAATACCTGTAGAACTATAAATCAAATCTCTTAAATGATTTAAAAATACTACCATTAACTTTTGCGTAAGTCCCATTTAATTTGTCACTATTTTAGATGTTGTAGCACAAATTAAATGAATTCTGCGCTAGAACAAGTGTCGAATGATAAATTTTATTCCATTAATTGTAATTGATCACGAACCATGAGAGTAATTGAATAAATCTCTGATTCTAAATTGAAATTCATGACACAGCATTGACCTTAATTTATTTATTGTATATTATTAAGTTTTGGACTGTGATACAACGAAAAGAACAAACAGGAATGTATCGTATTTATAATGGGCATAATTTTGTTTCAATTTAATTTTATACCTTTTAAAATTGGAAATTATTTATATATGTATATTTGTCCAAAGTTCATAATATCATTTGTTATTATTTTTATTATATTTTACTGTAGTAGTACATAGAACCTATGATTTTGTTCTAAAATTTATCATGTTCCTAATATTTCAATTCATAATTTTGATTTTGAACAATATTTTCGATATATTATGTAAAATAATTCGAATTAAATTAACCCAAAAATGTGGGCTTCGGTAATCAACACATCTATTAATATAACCTAAAAGTTAACAGGGCCATCAATGTTTCCATAAAATAAAATCTCTATTTTAAATTAATGAAAACAAAAACAAAAAATTTAAAAAGTGTTTCGGAATAACTACTTGTGGGGAATATATTTTAAGAAATGACCCAAAATATTATTTTATATATTTATTTAAATCGATAAACGAGAGATTTTAACCAATGGTTTTTGACATTTCAGTGACTATTTGTTTTCAGTGAATTTATTATTAGTCAATGAATCGCACTTAGACTGGTAAAAAATACAATCAATCTGATTCGCACAGGATTCCACCCGTGCCTTCGAAGAAGCAGTCGAATACTCGGTAAGAGAAGTTTTTGTATAAATATTTTAATTATAGAGATAACTTATTATTGCATTATAATACACTAAAGAACCAATTTTTTATTATGTATGTTCCTTTATACCAAGTATAGTAATTTAGTTTTATTAGATCAAATATATAAGTTTTATAACCACAATTTATCGAAAGTCTTCGAATTCCATAAAACCAATTTATAGCGAAATATAATTACAAATTTCCGAAGACTCAAAATAATAAACTTTTAATACAGGGATTAATTCTCGAACAAAATGGAATAGATTTATAAACTTTCCTTTTAAATTTATTTATAAGCGGCTTTGATAATGAGGGAATTATCTTAATTCAAAATAAGACGATATTTTCTTTCAAATTATATGGTTACCAAATTATCAAAATTAGTGAGCCCAGGCATTAAAAACTTAAATCAATCCACATTTATTGTCCAATTTTTTAGTAGAAGAAAAGCATATAACGAAACATTTTTAGCCAACACGACCAATAAAAATTAATTACGTGGGTTAAGAAAATTCAGTACATCAAACAGATGTACAGCTAACCTTCTCATTCTTTCCATAAAACCATTCTTTGTTACCGTTGACTTCCGATAGTTATCAAAAAGCTGTTTATGGAAATTTTCCGATAATAAAGGGACAAAAGGGCCAATGCCAAGGTTAAATGAAATAGCAAATTATGCGTAACAATAAACGTTAAAAGCTTATCATGATTTGCTTTCTTACGGAAACCGTATAAAATTGGCAGACCTATTTGAAGTTCAAAGGTAAATCTCTTTAACAGTACTTAATCAGGTTTTAGAAACAATAAAATTCACGATTTATTTCCATATGGTTACATAAAATATCTATAAGTCTAATATATTTTAAATTCTTTAAAGCTAATATTACATTATTATCTACTTACTAATTTTTAGATAATTGACTTTTCTATATTAAGGACAAGTTTCTACAATCCAAACCATTATGAAAATTGTAAAGAGTACAATCAACACAATTAATGCGTGCTGTAAATCAGACTGACTCATTTTTATTTTGAACGAAATTAATTGATTAGATATCACTATCAGTAATCTGATTACACAGTGTTCAATACATACCATAAAATTACTTTTACATTAATCGTATAAATAGTTTACCCTTTCCAATGTTCATTCCTCTCTTTATTTTTTTTTATATAAGGTGAATTTTATTTTGAATCAAAATGCAAATCAACTGAATAATAAGCACATTCAAACGCAAATTATAATCCAATTCACAGCTGACGGATAATCTTGTTTTCCTTTCATCTCAATTAAATATTGAATACATTAAATTAGACGTAATTTTTCTGAATAATTTTGACACATTGACACCAATTAACAGGCGATAACGGACTGGAAAACAATTTTATGAAGCCCCACATTTAAGTCATCCATACGTCCATTGTTTTTCTACGCATTAAGCGCCCTTAAATAATAGATATAAAATAAATATAAATAATTGCACTGCCATTGGTATCAAGGTTAATGAAATCCAACTAAATAACCAACCACAAATGGAATTTCGAAATTGCCATACAAATAATTTGAGAAATAAAGTCTCCGATATATTTTATGCGGATTTACCAAGGATGAACAAAACTGTCGATTCCAAAGAATGAAATATTACTGAGGGAACGGTAACGATGTCTGAATAAAATCGCATTCCAGTACGTGGATTCCCGGTTTTCCACTTTTTCCACTGGAAAAGAATATTCCAATGGAAAGGAAAATTTATTTTCTTCAGTTTGTACTTAATATTATTATACTCTTTATTTCAAAGATAAACTTTATGTTTTTGAAAATGAAGATTATTTGTGTTTAAAAAATTTTTTATAACAAAATGGTGCCTGTTCTTTATTTGCCCCGAAGAAAAAGAAGTCTTATCATTATTTAATTTAACCCAATTATCATTAATTTTAAGTCTTACATCTGATCTTATAGTGTTTCATTTATCCTTCTTACCCTAACAAATCTAGCCTATATATTATTTTAATAATAGAGATGTTGAGACAAGTGAAAGCCCAGACACACACGCTTAAAATTAACAATCCCATTAAAAATCAACGAAAAGTAAAGAAGGTTGTTCCAGAGAGGTACAGAAATTTATAATTATGTTTTATCCTAGATTGTATCAATTAAAATAACTCAAAATCATATAAAACTCGTTTGAAAATAAAATTAGATGTTAAAATAAGTATTAAATCAATGTTTAATTAATACTCTTATATAAGGTAATGAAAAGGAAAAATATCAATAAATAAGAAATTAATTTAATAGCATATGACTACCCATTAATTGCTTTTTCTAAAATTTCAATTCTGAAAAACAAATTCATAAATCTAGCTGAATAAATATTACCTCAGATTACTAAATAAATAAAGATCGATAAAATTTTGTCTTATTACGATAAGTTACTCTGTGGCATACCGGCACGACCTACGTTAGTGTCATTCGATCTAAGCTGGTTAAAGCAATGCTTGAGATTGAGCTCCCCTAAAATAATCAGGTTATTGGCAACGTCCAAGGTGTTATGTCAAATTAAAATTGGAAACGGCATCTAAGATCCATTTGAGACCTTAAACAGCCTTAGACATCGGGATGTTTTATCACACACATCTAATGTATGATGATGATATTGCCATAGCGGCACATATGTACCTAGATATAGATATAAGAAGCCATTAATTAAATCGATTAGACTGCAAAGCCTAAGAATTATTCAATAAGGGACAGCATTAGCTATTCCCAAAAGCCATGGTGTCTTAATACAAAAATATTAATTTGTCATTGACGTATTTAATAAAATACCGAAATTAAATAATAGTGTTATTAATTGGCTAGCAGTGGTCATGCTAAGAATGGATATAATAGCATAAGCTTTTTTGTTAATTGGCAAGAAGAATATGAAATATTTTCACATTATCGTACCAATGAAATAAACCGATAATTTATCAATTTTGTGCAATTTACGACCTCATTATGAGCAATGCTTTGGCAATAATTGATTTTTTGGCAATTACTGGAAATTCTGTAGTATTTCTTTGTCCGTGTTGGTTTCTTAAATGGCGTAATCACAGCGTAATGAAGCCAATTTGTGCTAAAATTATTAGTCATAAATACCTCCTACAGTTTTATTGTTTCATAGAAATGGTGAGCTGGACTCTCGTTATTTTTCTACTGTGAAAAACAATCAATAGGTTACAAATGACTTGTCAGAAATAGAGTCTGATACTACGATTTGAAATATTTTAGTAATAAAAAGTAGTACTCAATTTACTATTGTTGATTTTACTTAAATAGTGCTCCAAAATGATTAAGGATAATATTAGTCTAACAATATTTGTTTAATCTTTGTATTTGTACTTTTCATAGCTTCTCCAACTGGACCACATACATAAATTTCTCAGCCAGGCCTCTTCACCCGAGAATTTAAACTCAATGTATTTTAATTAGGTTCATTGCTAAATGTTTTATTTGAACACGCAAATGTATGAATTGAAATATTCATTATTATAATATATAGTAAATTATATTCAAATACAAAATTTGTCTTTAACTATTGAAGACCAGCTAATTTTAAGAACTATGAAATCTACAAATACTACTTATTACTTATTTATAAAATATCTGATAAAGACATTATAAAAAGTAAACAATATTTTAGGATTAAATACAATTTTTGAATAACATTTAGTTTAGCCATAATTTGTTTTCCCAATTTACTTCCGAGTTCAGATTAAAATGATAGTAAACAATGATTATATTACTAGGTTCTCAACCCACTTTTACATTTTTATTAATCGGAATCGTCACGCATCATGCCATTGTGACATTGATTTATATCCATGACATTAATTTAGCTGTATCCTGAAGCTATTAAGGCAATTAGATTGATCAAAAATAATAATTTAACAAATTCGTTGCAATTGTTTAAAAAAAATTATATAAGACAGAAAAAAATATCTCAAATGAAATCACTATAAACTGTTAAAAAAACGATTATTTGAAAATCTAACTAAAATAATTATTTGAAATTTATTTATATAATTTTAAGACCACTGTCACTTATCTCCTCCTATCCTTTATAAAACAATGCTCTATTATGAAATTCCAAAAAACAACCTTGAAGTTGAGAATATTATCACTACAGTAAAATATTTGTGGAAAAAATATGTACATTTTTGACAAATTAATATTATATTTATGTTCAAAATTGAGGTTTCTGTGAGAGGAGCCTTCCAAGCCAAGCTATTAAGACTAAATATCGAACAATAAAGACAATCGACTATGAATTATGTTTGGTTTTTAATAAGTCTCTTTAGGCAGGATTCATAATGTACCAAGGGAAAGTACTTCAAATGGGTATACTCGTATGATGGGTAAGTATGTTAATGTGGTATTTTTAAACAACTTATAATTCAAGTTGCAAAGATAAAAACTTATAGAGTTTTTTTTATAATATTGTTAGCAAACCATTTAGTTCATAAATCGATTGTAGAGCATTAAAACAAACCTTATCTTAAATGTCAAAAGTAATTAAATCCCAAAATTATAAAGCACAATATGAATAGTTTATTGAGAAACAGCACAAGCGCCAATATATAAAATTAAAATTATAGGCATTGAAAATCACTGGGAATATGCTGTTTTTGAAATAAAAGAAAAAGCAATGTAATTTTCCAAGTCAAAAAAGTTACGTAACATTAGTAAAATTTAATTTATTGTTAAAAATTGAGGACAATTTATCAACCATTACAATCTCCATCAGGAATAATATCCATTTCCCGTTTGCACAAGTATATTTTTAAATAAGTGTAATGAAAAATTCGATTATTCAACTAAAAAGCGAATATTAAAGTTATGATGGATTGGTTATTACGAGGGCTTTAACGGAATTATTATTATTATTAATTTATCTAATAAGAAATTGATATATCTTAAATAAAATTACCCTTAGTTTTAAATTATACATTTCTTTTGCTTTTTCCCTCTATCACTGTCCAAACAGTATTAAAAATAAATTGCAATCAATATTGTGCCATGAATTCTAATTTTGTACAGTCAGGCAGACATTAAATCAATTACTCTCATGGTTCGTGATCAATTTAAATTAAAGGAACATAATAAATCGGGCTTGAAATACTTTAGAACAGAGTTTTATATTACCTGAGAAAAAGAACTAAAATTCAATAATTTTTTAGTATGACCATAATTATTTTACATTATTTATAAAGCAATTCATTTTAAATGACAAAATATGATTCCTCACCTTCCTTATGAAAATCGTTAAATAATGCCAAAATTATTGAAATTTTCATAAACATTTCTTTCTAATTTTGTTCACATTTGTATTCGTAGTTAAAAATACAAACAAAATGAACGATTAAAAAAATTATAAAACCACTGCGATTATCAAATGTCCAATATCTAATGAATTGTGAAAATTCTTTGCAGGTATGTGTTAAGGAAGTTTAAAGATTATTTGTAGCAAATTTAAAAAAATTGTCTTCGAAACCATTTACCTGGAACATGTGGATATTATCTTTATTAGATTATCTTCATGAATACGGAGAAAGAAAATTAATCATCTCTGAATAGTGATTTCAGTTCAGCGAACTTTTTGTAAAAGAACATATTCATGACGATTCCCAATATATTTTTTGAAATTTTATGCGACTACAGGAGTTAAAAACCTTAAAAAGCCTACATGTAGGAATGCATTTTGTTATAAGAATTATTGGAAAAAAAACTTATAAATATTCTGAGAGTTATATTCATGAAACAAACATTTATATCGCTACAATATATACGTGTACAATTCTCTTCATTATAATGAGAAATACTAGGAAAATTTCTTCTTCGTTATCGTCTTGCATCCACGACTGATGATGGGATGAGTGCTTATAATTTCTCAGCATTTTGGCCATCTATAGACAAGAAATGTACAGTTAAATTTAATAAATAATAGACAAAACGGCAGGTAAGCCATTTCGTCCATGCATGCAGTTTATTATTTTGTGCATAAGTCATTTTGATAGTAGAATTTTTTTTAATAATTTAAATATGATTCTATTTCTAGTAAATCTTAATTTAAGGCAACAATAAATCCTTAAAGAATAAAATAAACACCACAATAGTATGTGATTTACTGAAAATCTTATAATGAGCTCTATTTAAATGAATGTCAATAAAATCTCATTATGCTGGAATAAATACTGAGAGACTGCGTTCAAATTTTTGCATTTTAGCGAAAATCGCCAAAATCCCCTACGCCATTTTGTACATAACGTAACATATTTGCTCTAAAAAAACTTCTAGCTGACACATTCCTTACATGACTTATTAATTTTTTAATTAGAAAAAAAATGTTTTTGTTAAAATATACAAAAATACTTAATTTTAAATAAGGAGATTACCGAAGTCAAGTATCTTAAGACTTTCATTATTCAATTTTGTAAACTCGCATACTGCTTTGAAAACAACAGTGACATTTAAAACAAAAGGTATTCCATTATAACGTTATACATGTACATTGTAATAAATAATAAAATACCATACATGATGATGAAAGCATAAGATAATCAATTATACGTAATATATGCACACCTCTATCTATAATTAATTTACTTAACATGAAGTTTGTTAATTTGAATAGTTATAGCATAGTATCAATAATTAGGCTAAATGGATTTTAGATAATGTTAAAATAAACAGAATTTCATCTTGTATAAGAACATTACATGTTTGAATAATGTTGAATTCTTACCTAAGATAAGAAATTATGGGATCCTTTTCCCGTTGCTTAATAGCAAGATAATAAAAATTCACCTGAAATATAATGTTATGCTGATAGGAAATAAAACCACACTCACAATTTATTAAAACTAAATAAAACGATAATAATAATACTTATTTTAACATAGTTAGAATTGAATACAGTTATTTCCTTGATTTCATCCATGAATACTCGTATACCCAGTAATTAATAAAATTAAGAAATATACTTCTGTTGTTGGGTTAAGGGTTTTTATTGAGAGTAGAACTGTGTAAAAATTTAAGGTTTTATGATAACTTATTCTTTTAAAAGGAAAAGCAGGTCTTGTGAGAAAATTACAGTAAATTTTAAATGAATACAACCATAACATTTCAAATTTATTATTCAAAGTCATAACATACTTTGTCTGCCCGCCCCATAGTCGAAGTGGTAACACTCTCGTCTGCCTTCTCGGAGGCCGTGGGTTCTATCCCTGGGCGGGTAGGATTGACTGGATCCTTTTTCAACTGGTGTAGGTGCTATTAATTGACTAATAATGCACTGAAAATAAACAGTCATGGAAAGTCTAACACCCGTTGGTTGAGGTTGAGACTACTCCAAGTTACTTACTGGAATGTTGAGGGAAATATTTCATTTTCAACATACTTTGTTTAGTTAAATACACTTACATTATTACCGATCAGTAAGATTTACTAATAACCCAGTTTCAAAGGATTCCAATCATATAATGGGATAGAAATACATATCGTTATTCCAAGCTTCGACAGCAAATTTACAATGTACTGTTAATTTACAATTATATCACGTGCTACCGCAACACTGTTTTGTAATGCTAATTTTCAAGCATCAAACGGACTGCTGCATTAGTATATATCAATAAATGGATTTCCTTATGGTTTCTATAATATCATTTAAGCAATATCAAGAATTTAGTTAGTCATGAATACATTGTACGATTCAAAATGAAATGAAATTATATTATTTCTAATACCAATAAATGTTCGTATATTAATTAGTCAATTTTTCTCCGATGACAGTCTTAAATGACATACAGTAGAAGTCGTTAAGTGAGACCCCGGATAATACGGACAAATCATTTATCCAGGCAGAATTCATAGAAACGAAACGGATCAGCAACAAATAAATACATTGGAAGTCAATGGCTTAATTCAGACAGTTAATTAATATATAGTAGTCAAATCGTCATGGTTCCAGAGTGTCTTTAATAAGCGGCTTCTATTATATTTTCGTATTTCAAAGAATTCATTATTAATACCACAATTTATTTTCGACTCTAATTGATTCTGGCTATAGAATCAGAAGAGACAGAGATTGATTCGGGAGTACCAAATATACTGAATTGTATGGGGCATGATAATTTTTCAATGGAGCGTTTTAATATACCTTTAAATTTTACCGATAGGTGCTAAATATTATCAGCCCTTATGAATTTATTATTGATACTTCAAAAGAGGGTTTACTCCTTTTTAGATTAAAATTTTTTTACTCCGTCGTTTAATTAATCAAAATTGTTTATGTGTTTATTGATTGTTCTGAGATAAGATATGGATGGAATTGCTTTGGCAATGAGTTCAATTATTTTTCGATTTAGAACGTCTCTTGATGCCATAAAATTGTATTTTATTGCAATTGGATTGCATAGACTAGCCACCACTGTAAGAATTAGATCTATTTATTGAAACACACAAGAGTGAATCATTTTAAAGGACTTTCTGATTTTTAAATGGACTGTTAAAATGTAAAGTGCGGGTATATACATTAAAATATATATGTTGTATAATACACCTTATACAACATTTCTGCAACAAATCCTACACACTCAAGTTTACTTATTCACTTCAAGCGGTCTAAAAGGTATTACTTTAGTTATACTACTTTCTAACATAATTATATAAACTTTTTTATTGTTATAATTGTTATGATGAAATTAAATGAATAATATATTGTCTACTTTTAAATTTACAGTATCCAGTAAGCATATGACCACTAACAGAGTGCTGCCTGTCAAAGTTGGTCTAAATTCCAACGACAAATGAAAAAAGTAAAATTACTATAAGAAATAACTTAACAATATTGATTGTCCAACACAATATGTTATTACTGATATTAATATTCAATGAGCATAATCATTCAGGTATCCCTATTTTTTAAGAAGAACAGAAAACAAATTGTATTCTTAAATATTTACAAGGGCTTGCGGTGTTATATTAGCTGAAAAAGGTAGCCTTATTACTTATTTAGTATTATTTATGCAACTACGTGTTTTGTAAGATTTTTAAATATTTACGTACTCGTATATTTATCGGTAATAAAAATAAAGAAGAACATATTGACGTTCCAAAACAACATCGACACATCTGTTAAAATGAATATTTTACAAGAGAGCAAGAAAACGATTGGCAAGTGGCAGCCATCCACCTGACAAACCCCTCTAGTGATTTCCTGTAATCAAAATCAATCTTATGGGTTGCAAATTTGAATTTTTTCGTTTATGTAAAATTGTATACTAATGATGACATTTCACTAAGTTCCGGTACCTTATTTAAAAAAAAAATTTAAATAACGATATTTGATAATAAATTTCAATCTTTATTTATCTGCTTGATCAAGAAAGTTTTTATGCATTTTTGTTGCTTTAAATTAATATTATGACACTCAAATTTGTTCTGCCAAAGTCGTTATTATAGCATAAGTGCTTTAAAGAATTCTGAAAAGCACTAGTGCTTATTTTTATTTTTAATTTTGACCTTCAAGAAAAAAATCCATCAAATTTATATGGTCGTCAGTTTCGATGGGCGTGGCTTACCTGTGATTATTAACGATTTTTTTCCAAACTAATTTTTCGAACTTCGCCTTGCAGCTATGCGTAAGTGAGACATGCCAAATATTCGGCTATGAGTAAGAGAGGAATGCAAAATATTTCAAATTGTTAACCAAGTTTTTAATAAAACGATTTTTTTATAAATTTATTTAAATTTTGTATAAAACACGGTCGATAAGCATTATTAAGCACTAGACCTTTTTAAGGTACTCGCTACGGTTGTGGCTTAAAACAACACTTGTGTTTAATAATGACTTATCTTATCGACCTTGTTATATAATTAACTATAAAAGAAACATTTCTTCAATTTAAATGATGTATTCGTATAAGGTAAAAATAATTTATTTCTAAACAATGGTTCTGATAAAGAAAGACGATTTAAAAATACATACCAATTCTTTTTAATTTCATTAATTTCAAATATGAACCAAATTAAATTGCTATTAGAACACAATTACATAAGTTACTAATTAGCATTATACATTTGAAATAAAAGTGCTCATATTTACATAGTATAATTTGAAAGCATGAGAATTTTAAATAGGAATATAGAGACTGAAACATAAAAGCCCATATTTCCAATTCAAATTAAAAAGAGTTTTCATTTGACAGCATTCCATTTCAAATCATTCAAAAAAATTCTATTAAAAGAAAATATTATTTTTATTGTCGTCGTTCCCTCAATATTTAAATAAACATTGAAAATTTTATTTCTATAGAACCCGGAAGAAATATTTTCCAGGGAAATTATTCAATATTCAAACAATTTATAAAGGAATGGGATTGACAAAGGAAAATTTCAATATTATTTTTTATTGCTGGCTTTACAAAACGATGATATTCACGTAATTATACGATTTTTCACTTTATTTTAAAGTAACGAATACTTTTTATTTGGATATAATTTAATACCAAAGTTAATTAAGCAGAACTGAACTTATAGTTGCATTATTAAAGACTAACAACTTATTTGATATTATTCATTTATGGTTATTTTACCTAGAATTAAAATATTTAAACTTATAGTATATTGTTAATTTAATTAATTCATTTAAAAAATGATTTCATAATAACTTTGACAATCAAAATTATTACAACTTTTGGCAAATTTAGTGTTAGCTGTTAATTTAATTATTTTGGAAAGATTTTGAATAATACATTTCGATAAAATTCATTCGGGTGAAATTTTCATTGAAACTGACTTCAATTAAAATTTAACAAGATGAAACTGAAGTGCAACGTGTCTCAAAATTTCAACTGAGCAATGCTCCTGGATTTCAGTAACATCATGCTACGACATAAATGGTACTGAACTAAATTTAACTAGCAGTATAAGCACTTAAATTTGACTGCTATATGTGAATGTGCAAGGTGTTTTGTAAACTAAAGCGACGAAATTTCAACCGTAAGCGGATGTGGAAACATTAGTTTTGCATTATGTGATTGTGAGTATTATTTGCTTGGAAGAACTACTGGCATCAGCATTTAAAGGGAACACAAAAGACTGCCCCCTTGATTTTCTTCTCCATTTAAATAGTAACTGGCTGTATGTCTTAACTATTGGATAATGTCGAAGTTGTGGTGCATAGCATAAGCAGTAATGGCATTTACACTTCTTACGTATCCCAGTGGGGCCTGATTGGTCCCGTTTGGTTTTTAAATTGATATACTTTCTTATAGATGGGATTTAAATTATTCCTTAACCTGTCTTCAGTTCTCAATAAACTAAATCAAAAATAGACAAAGAAAAACAAAATACAACAAAGCTTAAGCAGACTGACTACTTCAAAGTCGGGTTATAAAATAACTTTTTTATTTTATCGCGGAAAAGATAGAAAGACTGGGTCACAAAATTTGGCTGATATTGTCCTGAATCTATGAGCCGATTTAAAGAGTAATAATACATTTAATCAATAAGACTTAACGAAAATTAAATGATGAAAAATCAACAACAAATAATTTCTATTATACATAAAGGTGATGGTTCAATCCACCAAGTGCCTTTGTAAGTTCTCTTACGAAATGATAACGAATATCTATGTGGTTTAATCGATGCTGATATCTTTGACTCATGGAAAATTAATAAACTTGTTGCGGATTTTAGTCGGTTAGTCTAGCAATCACCAAATTCACATAAGATAATTTGGTATTCTTTAATTGGACCAAACAACCCATGATTGAGTTAAAGCCCTCACTCATATATATAAATACATATGAATGATCACCGGTCTGATGTGCCATCGTGATTACTTGGAGTGATGGGTGCCGCTCATCGCCTCCTCCTCACGTAGGCGTTTTCACTATCTACTTTTGTTACCCGCCATACCACAATTAAACAAAATATTAAAATAGAATTTAATCATATGGACCCACGCCCACGTCCGTATTTAATAGAAAGGCTTTTGTAACGACATCAACTTTTGATAAATATTTGGTATGATTTTGATTCTGCTGTAGATAAAAATGTATATATTTAAACAGCTTTTTGTATAATTCTTAACAAAGTTTCAGTTTTTAAGTTATCATATTATATTGTTTCACTTTTTTTTATATTGCATCAATTTCAGAAATATTTTATTTTCTTATGCAAACCATTTAAATTATTATAAGACATTTATTAGGAATTTGAATTTTTCAAAAAAATAATTCAATAAATAAAATAATGGTTTTAAAATATTCAATGAATGGTTGGTGTCGTAAATAAAGAATCTAATAATAATAATAATAAAATTCATCTTTGAACTTTTAAGAAACATTTTAGTCCAAATTGGTTTTATAATGAGATGTTGCGGAAAACACAAAATTGAAAATATTATGAAAGGAAATGTTAACGATAATTTCTTTTCAAAGACCTTTGCACCCTAATCCTGGCGACAAACTCGAAAAAACAGCTACCTCAATCGTTTTTACATAATTACTAGGGTTGGCATAAAAAGTGTAAAAATGATATAGACGTATTTTCTGCCCTTTGAACCGAAAAAATAAAGGTGACTTGAATATATTACTTTTATATTCTATCGATTATTTTTTAATTATTTTAAATATTACAGTGTTTTTGGTACTTCTTAGAATAGTAACGTAAACCTTTTTTATCACAGCATAAAATAATATTATTACATAATATTTATTTTAATTCGGTTTTATTTATTACTTTAATAACAGAAATTTATTATTAAATTTAACTGAAATTACTTTAAAAAAAATTTTGCCCACCCACGTTTCTGTGTTTAATGCATATTAAGTATTCTGGTTCACGTGCTTCGGATTTAACATCACAATGATCGATGGGTAAATGTTATTGTTTAAATTAGAATAAATTAATATAAAATAAATAATAATATTATAATAATAAAAAATGATTAAAAAATTTATATATAAAATAGTTTAATTAAACTAACAGATTCATTTTATGCTTTCACTAATTTCGAACCGAAATCCTGAATTCTATAAAATTTTATTGAAATATATATTAATATATTGAATATGAATAAAAATGACTGCTTTAAAAATTTTATTATTCAAAGCAAACGCTTAAGTTTTAATATTTTATTTAATTTATCAGCATAAAATGGTTCTTGAGAAATGTTGAATTTCATTAGTATTGAAAACACCAAAAGTGGCAACGAGCTAATTAAGAATGATTAAAAAAAATAAAGACAAATCTTACTTTGTATATAAGTTACGTCCTTCTGATGGAATGAAATGAAGCAAAAAAAGTTTAATCACTAAATCACATTTCAAAAAAAGATATGAAAGAGATATTATAACCGACTCCCTACGAGAAATTGTGCTGGCATTTTTAAGTAAGTTCATAGCCGAAATGACCAGCAGTAAAATTTCAAAACTATTCCTGGAAAATTTGTATGTAATATATTAATTCTTATTTTAATATGGTTTGGCTGTTTGTTAGCTAAGTCGCATAATAGCCTAAAACTCACTATGCCAGAAAATATTATTCAAAATTGTGCCTCTATTAGCTCTCCTATTGTGCCCATATTATCATTCACAATAAATCCAGTTTTCAATAGTGATTATTACTTTATTTGAATTCGAAAAATTTTAAGACTTGTTTCTCGTTTTTCAAAATTCGGGTTTTATGACTTACAATGTGAGCTACTGGTAGCCTAATCTGACTTCGCGACCCAAACTTTTGATTAATTCTAGATACATTTCGGATTGTCCAAGTACCACAAATCAATTGATTGTTTAAATAATGCCCCATAGAGGAGAAAAGGGTATTGCGGCGGCTTTACGCTGACGCATTTTTTTCACAATTTCCAAAAATCAATACAATTTTTTTTAAATCGACTAATACAAAAAGATGTAATCTATTAAGAAACATACTATGTGTGTGAATTTGAAGATCCAGCTCCTTTGGTTCCAGATATGTCAAGGATAAACCGGTGCGGGNTATTGCGGCGGCTTTACGCTGACGCATTTTTTTCACAATTTCCAAAAATCAATACAATTTTTTTTAAATCGACTAATACAAAAAGATGTAATCTATTAAGAAACATACTATGTGTGTGAATTTGAAGATCCAGCTCCTTTGGTTCCAGATATGTCAAGGATAAACCGGTGCGGGTATAACCTTAATTGAGACTGTATATTATAACTATTAGGTTTTGCTAATCTTATAATTTGTGATTAATTTAGCCGGTCATAATATCGTTTACTGATTTTGATTAATGATTGACCTAATTGCTTTATCTCCGCAGGATACAATTCGAAGCGAATTAAGATTTAATGCCCCAACAGGATACAAGTCAATGTCAAAATGACGTGATGCGTGACAATAACATTTTATAGTCATTTGTTTGAATTTCCAACTTAGAAATCATTTCGTTGAACCAAAGACTTATAAATTAGTTCACTCTATTAATTACATTGATATTTCAAAACTTAAGAAGCTAGTATAAAAAGATTATTTAGATGTTGATTACCGAATTTGTAATGTGAATAGAAAACTATAAAGTGTACTAAAAACCAGATTTTCGTTCTGATTAGCAAAATAAAGAAGTAACGTGTTAAAGAGAAAAAGGAATTTAAGAAAATTAAATTCAAAAACACAAAGTGTCCTTTTCATTAATATTCTCAGTGGTTTCCATGAATTGCTTCCAGACATGCTAATTTACTGATAAGTTTGAGATTACTTTACAATACCTTTCTCTAAAATGATTTCATGTCATGATTTGAGTTAAAGTATAATTTTCCAATAAAATCTGTCTCTGATGTTTAAATAACAAAAAATTGTAACAGAGTTAAATTAAATTTTTTAAATAAATATCTTAGATATACTATGAATACTAAAACACAAAAAAATTAGAGTTGTATGGACCATTTTCCAATAAAGAATCTTCAATAAAAATGCCAAAACCACAATATGTAAAAAGAATATTTTTCTCTTACTTCCTTTTCCAATAACGTGAAGGTATTAAATGTTTGTTGATCCAAATAGAATTCATTGTCCTCTTGGGGCTTGCCAAATATTTTCACTTGAAATTATATTGTAAGTGAATAACCAATTTTGAAACATGCTGAATAATAAATGTAATCAAGCAACCATAAAAATACAAAAAAAAACTAAATTTCCTAATAATTAGATTTACAAAAAAAACTGTTTTAACTTCTTCTTCTTCCGATCCGTTATCCCG
>JXOV01001791.1:204-14980 GCA_001014945.1 Clogmia albipunctata
CCATATTATGATACTGAGGTCATCAATTCAACAATACTATTTTGGATTAAGTTACGTTGGAGAACCTTTATCAAAGTTCACACGAAGAGGTTATAAATAGGAAATCAGCACCAATTTGGAGAGCTTCTTGCACTGATATTCGCTTCGTCAACAACTCTGTTCCGTTGTAAATTTGCTTTGTAAAATCTATCCACCATTTAATTTTAATAAATCTTTTGTAGTATAAATATTTAAAAACTAGTGTTGTCATTTTATTGGAATTGATCAATCTGGTAAAATATAACATAACAATAACAATAGACAGTTTTTAATTTTTTCAGGTATTAAATCTATTCCCATAAGACATATAATGGACAATCTTTATTTAGTAATTAATAATAAAACAATGCTTCTGAAAAATATCATGTAATGGGTCTTTAATATGCGAGAAATTTCTGTGCAGGTAAAACCATCCTCACAAAATTGGTACATGGTCTAGATAGCTCGCAATTAGCTGACAATCCAAACTAACTGTATATATAACTAACAACAAACCCCTCTTCTAAAGCGTCCAGACCTATACTGCCGTAGTGTGCAAAATGGCGGGTCTAATAAACACTTTTATCCTATCCCATTATAATCCTCAAGAATGTTCATAGAATGAATCATAAAATATTGCAATACTATCGATAGCAACAAGTTAATTGCGGGCAGATTTTACGTTAGGCAGGGTGAGCTTGGGCGATATACGAGGAGTGGCTGTGCACTATACCTCCAGTGATATGTTATCGTTATAATTATATAATTCATATATGTATAAATAAATAAGGGCTATAATTCCCAAGCGGGTTCTGTGCCAAACCTACCTATGCAAATTATTGTTTAAACTTATTATAGTTTATATCCGCAAATAATAGTTATTTTTAGAACAAGGTCGATAAGATAAGGCATTATTAAACTCAAGTGATATTTTAAGGCGTTGCGAGTGTTTAATAATGCTTATCGACCGTGTTTTATACAAAAATTTTAACGATTTTTAAATAAATTAACATAAGAATCTAACAAATATATGTTGCTCTGTTTCACACACTATACCTGTCTTTGTTGTCTAATGCGTAATGCGGGGAAGGGATAGAACATTCCAAAATTAAAAATAAATTCAAATAAACCAGTGTAACGATTTCAAAATTCTGCTAAACTTTAGTTTCATTGCATCGATCAATAAATTGAGAGAAACTTTTTTGGTGATCGTTTTCGATTTGTTCGACACAAATTCTTATATTTGGATAATGTTTTGTTTATGTTTCTATTTCATAACAAAACGTTGATTCGAAACGGAGTTTTTAAATATAAAAATCCATAATTGTAATCTGAGAGTGTCGGATAATGTTCGTCAAAATGTATCAATATTTAACATTAAAACCTCTAATATCAAAGTAGTTTTTCATATCAATTGATAAATTTCGTTTCCGGAGGTCACACTTTAATAATAATAAAAAAGCACTAGTGCTTCAAAGAATTCTTTAAAGCACTTGTGCTAAAATAACGACTTTGACAGAGCAAATGAGTTATAATATCAATTTTAAGCAACAAAAATGTATAAAACAATAAATATAACCAATACACGTTTAATTCATTTATACAATATAGTAAAAACAATAAAAATTAATTTCCGAGAATCTTTTAGTTTGTAACCGTCACAAATAGGTAATAATTAAAATAATTAAAACTGTCGGTTTTATTGAACATGGGGAATCACTTATGAGTCTTATTTTATAACCGGAACAAGTGTCGCTTTAGTCTGGTGGAGCAGAGCAGTTCCGTTGAATAATTGAAGGCTCTGTAGACATTAAATGGCGAGCATCTGGAGGTAATTGGCAATTAAAATGGTATTCAACTTGTGCTTTTGTAGGCAGTATCTTGTCTAATTTTGAAATTACTCTCGAATCACGTACAAATATTGTTTAATTAAATTTCGCACTGAAATGACTTAATTATAAGTTTTGCCATTTTTATTTACCAAACTCACATTCCCATATAAAGAATGGGATTTATGGTGAAGCTTCGCAAAAGTACAATAATACAAGAATATGGCAAAAATGTTGCACAAAATAAATCTTTTCGTTGAATAGTAATATAAGACTACAAAGGGACTTACTTAAAATATTCCACTCGAAACCATATGATTCCAGTCAGAGTGCAAATTGTGGCCGTACGTGACACAACTCCATAATTCGGACAAGTTTGTTGCAATTTGCCACGATTTTGTGCTCATCCCCCTACCCCAACACTCACAAAACGAACTGCACTTTTCTTTATGTGCTATTTACATTTTTATTAAAGCTCTTGCATCAGTTCGGAATAGATTTATGATGTAATAATAAGGGTTTGATTTAAATGATTTTGGACAATTTCAAGCTTTGCAAAAGTAAGTAAAAGTTATTTAAGAAATCAATATTTATATCATAATCGATTGAATGCTGTAAGACATATCATTTAGGAAACAAACTTTCATTTAACTTAAATCTTGATTTCACTTCAAATGATATATGTCTATGACACAATAGATTTAAAAAAAATGTACTGAGTTAATCTAAAAAGAGGTCCTGAAGGCTTATTCACAAAACTTGACACATATAACCTGACGGTAGGTATCAGTAATAAAAAATTGTGAATAAATGAAAGACTTATTCCACTTATGGCAAGGTGTAAAAATTAAAGATTATACAAATTTAAAAAATAAATTTCCCTTATTTTTTTAGTTACTTTAAAATTCTATTTAGCTAATCATTCAGTTCTTACTCTTGACTTCATATAATAAATTGCAAATAAATATGTGTATTGTATAAAGTTTTAAAACAAATGTAAGTGCATTAGATAATTAGTTTTCTGAAAAAACCTCGTTTTATTTTTATTTATTTTTTAATTTATTATTATTGTAAGAAATTTATAATAATTATTACAATCTTTAAACAAAATTTGAAAACTGTTGCACACTCGTCAGTTTTGGTTCAAAAAGCAATCATAAGTCCTAAAATCAATTTCGTCCGGAGAAAAATGTAATGATTGATTTTTAAACCCCAATAACCTCTGCTTCTAAATATGTTATCAAAATTATCTGAAACTATTCTGTTATGTATAAAATTAACTCTTCAAAGTGTTAATTTTAAAATTTTAAATTCAGCTATGAAAAAAGGGACGTATTATTGAAGAAAATTTTATTTGTATTTCTTTAAAAAAAAGGTGGTGATAGAGATAGGGTATTTTTTTTTAAATTTTCAATGATGAATTAACATATATTTTCTTTCTCTCTTGGTTGGAAAATTTAAAGAGGAATCAATGTTCTTTTACTACTTTCCATAAACTGATACGGTCCTTGCAACTTAAGCCTCCGCACCGACGGTAAGGTGCGCAGGTTAATAACTAATAGTTATAACATTAAATATTTACATACGAAACTGTTTACATATTTTTGGAAAATCCTGCACGAATATCACACTAATAATAATTTAATTAACAATATTGTCAAATATTTATTTTCTTTTCAATAAAGAAATATTGAGCTAAACCTAAATTTATCAATTATTTAGAAATTAATTTAACAAAAATATTTTGAGCATCTTTGTAATTTGTCTTGTATCACTCGCTTAAAAATATTTCATAAAATTCTAAAATAAAGCACTTAAATTTGTCGCTACATTCAGTTAGTTTATGTAATTTCGCGCACTTTCTTCAATTGAAGATTTCTGTTGAAGGGAAGCCTCAAGGACACACTTTGATATGAATTTCGGTCACGTCCCGCACTACACTCTGTGCTCCAATTACCTACACTTTGGCTGCCTCCATCAACACATGTTCGTGAACCATTAGAATCACTTTGCGAGACTAGATGAAGCACGTGTAATGGCCAAAGTTTCCTCCTGGTTTATAATATTTATTGCAGTTTGTTGTTCTCCATCCCGGAATGCATTATAATCCCGGAAATCCCCCACGTCGAGACGTTGGGAATATCCCCGAAATTAAAGTCATTCATCTCTAAAATTACAAAATAACGGAAATGTGGGATTAGAAAATTAATTTCTGTAGGACATTATGTGAAAATGTTTATCTTATACTTTCTTCGGGATTTCATAATAATTAATTATAATTTTTTTTAGTTACATAAAATTAATGTTATGGCACTATAGTTTGTTCTGTCGGGGTGACGCAGTGGTCAAAGCGTTGCACAGAATTCAACTCGAGAGGGCCCCGGTTCAAGTCCTGATCAGATAGCATTTTTTTCGAATTTGATTACACTAGCAGCATTCTTTGATTAATAATTATTTAATAGTTATTTATACAGCAAAGTCGATAAGATAAGGCATTATTAAACACAAGAGTTTTTTTAAAAGAAGGTCCGTGTGTTTAATAATGTTAATCGACCGGGTTTTATACAGAATTTTATGCATTTTTGAATAAATTAACACAAATCTTGTTGCTCAATGCGTAATGCGGGAAAGAGATAGAATATTCCTAAATTAGAAATAAATTCAAATAAACCAAATAGACCAGTGTAATGGTTTTGTAATTTTGTTAAACTTTGATTTCATTGCAACGATCAATAAATTAAGAGAAACTTTTTTGGTAGTTTCTTCGGGACAAATTCTTATATTTGGGTAACAGTTTTCAATGTTGTTTATGTCCCTATTTCATAACAAAATATTGATTCGAAACAGAATTTTTAAATTTAAACCAATAGTGCTTTTTCATTATTATTTAAGTGTGACCTCCGTGGAAAAAGAAATCCATCAAATTTATATGGAGATCAATTACTTTGTTCATGGTTTATCTTTATTAGTGGATGATTTTTCGGATGAATATCGGACCTTCCTATGAATTGCGACTATGAGCAAGAGAGGTATTTTGATTTAATTAAAGAGCAGCTGTGCAAGCACAGCTTAAAGCTTTAGGCTACTGTTTGGACCCACTTGCCCCTCCATCTATGGATTAGTTCTCCGGGTATATAGCTTCATAGAATCTGATAAGATCCATGATCCGCATGTCACTGAATCCCAGGGGATCTTGGAAAACGTAACATACTAAATGGTGCTCTTGTTTGATTGCTTGACATTCACATAGAAAGTGCTCCATTCTGTCCTCATCCAATGAGCATCTCTTGGATTCGCTTGTGTCTGCCAGATCTATTTTGTGGGACTGAGAACCAAGAAAGCAATGGCCAGTTAGTAGGACTACTGCCCTTCTGAGTTTTCTTCTGTCCTGTTCAATTGGTTTCCGATTCTTGTTAAAATTTGCTACTTTTCAAAGTTGTCTTGTTACTTGACAGTCTGCTCCATCAGTCCAATCGGTTGTAATTTTCGTCAATATGAGATGTTTCAACTCGTGAGCAATGCTTGACATGGTTCGGCAAGTCGGCTTGGGATTTAGCTCCCGTGAGCTCGTTCCGCGTTTAAGAGAGGGATATAAAATATAAAACTTTTTCAATAACACAGAAAGTGTATCTCAGCAAAGCTAAATTTTAAGTTTAAACATTTTGATTCCCACTATTCCAAGTTCTTACTCAAGCAATAATTCTTATGATTAAAATCTACCATAATGAACCTTAAAACTTTTAATTGTTAATATCATAAATATTATATTATAATGATCGTAATTTTGGAAATATATTTTAAACAATTTTCAATTAACTTACGGAAAGGTTGAGATTAGAACCAGATTTTGCGAACAAAACACTATCCAATTTCGTTGATAATCAATAGTTAATTGACACACTGAAGAAAGTCACATCACAAATAATAGTTTATGGGGAAGTATCAGCAAAAGAAGAGTAGGAAGAAGGGGGAAGGATGAAAGTTCACAAAGATTAAGCTCCTCTGAACCAAAGTTTTGGATGCTAATTTTGCTGCACAAGTTTGGCCTGGCGGTGGCAAAAGTTTTCGTTTGAAATTTGCTATCATTAAATTATTGCCATCGTTGAGTTCATTGATTTTCCATCTTCGGCTTTTTGCAATAACACTTATCATCATTCCGAGCGCCATGTGCAATTTTCTTGGACGAAACAAAGGCGCAAAAAATGGAAATTCGATATGTGTCGAACGGGGAAGAGGGCCATTGTTGTGTGGCTCTGGGATCGGAAAGAGCCCAGATTCACGTTTCCTCTCGGTCGGATTTCCGTCCTGAAAAACGTTCCACATGAAATTTAATGTCCGCAAAACGACGACGACGATGAGAACAAAACGTCCGAAAGTATACAATGTAAGTGTTAAATCGGCATTCGCTTTTATCTATAACTTGGTTGATTTATTTCGCACAATTCTTTGCTTCTGTAGGAAGGGATTAAATATGCCATTTTACCACGATTTTCCAACATTGACTGTCCGTTCAAATAAGGAAGGATATCCACAACGTTCTTTATTTTATTGTCGAGCTCTATAATAGCTTCCGAAATATCACAAACCGTTTCATTTTTCAAAAATGTAGTAAACTATTGGAAATAATTCTTAATACTTTAAAACGACACTTAAAATTGAAACATATTAGGGACTTCTTATAGACTTTTTTTTCTTTTAATGAATGGAGAGAGAGATAATTTCTTTGTGCAATTCCGTATCGAAATGTATACTTTTTTATCGCAAATTTGTTCTGTAACGGTATACTTTTTTGCACGGAGTTCTGAAATAATTCAAAATTTGCACGTAAATTGTCATCTATTTAATGAAATAACATATTGTTGTCAAACCATTTCGTTGTGGATATTCCCATCTTACTCTAATAACAAAAATATGTCTTACTTGTTTCACAATTTGAATGGTTTTTATTTAATTTAATTATCGATTAACTGGTATTTTTTCAAAATAACATAAAATAGCGTTCAATACCCATGTGAAATAGGTTATTATAGCACTCATTTAACAGTTTATTTACATGGTAAATTCGTGCTGTAATATACTCTATTTCACCACTTGTATCGAACTATACTATTTCTAAATTTCTTAAACCTGTTAATAAAACTAATAAGGAACTATATAAATTTATTGAAACTATATTTTATTAATACTTCTTTACTGTACACAAGTAGAATATGAAATATGTACATCATTGTAAAAAAGACTCCAGGGAATAGGGACTAACACTATTTGGTCCGACCGCCGCGCCATTCATGAGGAGGAGTGTATAGGCGTCAATGCCCTCTAATAATTTATGTTGGTTAAAACACTGTCAAGATAGTACATTCATACAATCCCCGGTCGGACAACCCGTGAGCCTAAAATTCTAAACCTATCCTCAAACTCGCCAATTGAAACCCGTACTAACAGATGGACTCTTATAACACCCTACCAAACCCAGACCCGGAAAATTTCCACCAGTGCAGTGGACGAATGAAGGTGACGGGCCAGAAAGGAAGGTTGGTAATCGACGTGGTAGGACCAATAATCGATTATAGAGAAACTCCTTGTATGTTTGTCAGTTATAGCCTCCGAATGTAGCTCAACGCTCAACCCAACATAACATTACATATTTGATTCGTTTATTGTAATAATAAAAATTACTCAAAACAAAACTTTTGGTTATAAAAGTGTATTGGAATAAACTATATTCAATTTTTGCATTGAAACTTGCACAATACAAATAAACAATCGCTCAATAAATAAGTTTAAAAAAACTATATACGTAGACATTATTAGTGTTAGATAAATGTGAACCATTAGTTAGGAATGTTTTAATTTATAATATAGACTCCAGTGTCACGTAGTTTACCACTTTCATATTCTATTCAATGGGTAATTATACCAGTTTGTAGTCATTTTATAGGTTTGTTTAATAGAAGCACCCGGCGATCTAGTTCATTATCTTCAGTTTAATTATCACTGCATATGGCCAAACATTAGTATCATAAATTAAAGAAATTGTTTTATTCTTAATATAAAAACTTATAATGCATTTTTGTTGCTTAAAATTGATATTATGACACTCAAATTTGTTCCGTCAAAGTCGTTGTTATAGGAAAAGTGCTTTAGAGAATCTTTTTAAAGCACGTGTGATTTTTCTTTATTATTAATGTGTGACCTCAGTGAACGAAATCGATCAAATTTATATGTACGTCAGTTTTGCTATGTAGGGTTTAACTGTATTTGCGGATATATGTGTGTGTTTTTGGCTGTTTTACCGGATGGTTTAAATTTAAATTAGTACAAAGTAGTAAAAAACTAACTGTTTACGGTCCTTTTAAATTTAAAATAATCCATTAACGGATAATATTTCTTATGTGAAAGAAAGAGAAGCAAGATATTGCTTTCTACATTTTCTCTTAGAATTAGAAAAGGAAATGAAAACAATGTGAGCGAGACAAAAAATTTAAATTTAATTTTTAGGACAACGAATGTTTTTTTNTCCTTTTAAATTTAAAATAATCCATTAACGGATAATATTTCTTATGTGAAAGAAAGAGAAGCAAGATATTGCTTTCTACATTTTCTCTTAGAATTAGAAAAGGAAATGAAAACAATGTGAGTGAGACAAAAAATTTAAATTTAATTTTTGGGACAACAGATGTTTTATTTTTGTGTTAATTTATTTAAAAATGCATAAAATTTTGTATAAAACACGGTCGATTAGCATTATTAAACACTCGAGCCTTCTTTAAGGTACTCGTTACGCTCGTGGCTTGAAACATTCCTTGTGTTCAATAATGCCCGCTTATTGATCTTGTTGTATAAACAACTATAATGCATTTTGATGCATAAAATTGAAATTACAGCACTTCAATTTATTAAAGGTTTAATTTCCACCATCATATCGAAGAACGNAAACGCTCGGGCTTTCTTTAAGGTACTCGCTACGCTCGTGGCTTAAACCAACCCTTGTGTTTAATAATGCCCTATCTTATCGACCTTGTTGTATAAATAACTATTATAGCACAAGTGCTTTAAAGAAATCCTTTAAATACTACTGCTTTTTATTATAATTAAAATGTGCAAAAATATTAATGTATAATTATTTAATATTTTTATTAGATTTGGCACTTAAATTATAATTAATTTTAATTTAAATTTAATAAAAATAAATTGACGAACATTATCCGACACTCTCAGATTACAGCTATGGATTTTTATATTTAACAATTCTGTTCCGAAACAACATTTTTGTTATGAAATCGAAACATAAACACAATCCATACACATCGATTCAAGGATTACCATTATCTGTCCAATATCGTTCCTAATGACCAAAAGGTAGTCTAAAGTTATTTCTAACACTAAAACAATTTCGGGGGTCCGATTTAAAATGCGAGTCATAATAATCAAAATCTGAAAATTGATCACATTCACATCAGATCGTTCTCCAGATCATTTTGAGAACAAAATGCATTTCGGCAAAAGAAATTAACAAATACCCACAAATGCAAACACATTTAGAACATTTACAGGGGCCAGAATTTACATACCGAACCGATTCAGGTAAGAAAGTTTTGGAACAGGAGGATTAAGAGCAATAAACTACCAAAACGATTGTTAAAGAAATCCCACTTTCGTTTCCATCTGGTAAACTGTGTAAAATTGTGTTATTTTGGCAAATATGGACATTAGGAAATTTTGAGACTTTTTGCCATTTCAAGAATAGTATGTTAATTTTAAAATAAAATATGAATTATAAATTATTTTAAATTTAATATTAAATAAATCAACAATAATCCAAACAAACAAAAATTGAACTGTTTCAATTTCGGCACAAAACAGTTTTCTTCCTATACATAATAAAATTATCCTAGATAATTATTGCACGTACTTAATTACTTTCAAAGTCTTTTTTCACTCAATTTAAAGTAATTTTCTTGAATAAAACTCATTAGCAAAAATCAAAGCAAAGATTGACAAAAGATTGATGACGTATTACAACAGCAACAACAACAATCAACCTGACTTATTACACTAAATTTAATAACAATTATTTATTATATTGTTCATTTATTTTTTACGTTTATTTATTAAATTAATTAAATAATTTCAAATGATATGTTCTTGTTGAAAATTATTCTTTCCACTAATATGATTTTGTTCATTTAAGGAAACCAAATTCTAAACGATAATATTATATATTTGAAAAATTGTATGACTGGTTTTCAAATTATTATAGAGTTTTTATTGAGAAGTTTAAATAAAATCATAAAATAATCCCTAGTTATGATGAAAGAAGTTTTAAATTTTTCAAATAATTAATTGATAATTTTTTTAATTTAAAAATAATATTAAAATATCTTTTAAAATTCTCTATAAATAATGAATTTAAAATGCATAGTTAAGTAATGAAATTCCAGTATTTCTAAATTCTGCAATTTATTAGAAAATCCATATTTGTCTCCGGGAAAACAGCACCAATACTTCTATAAGTGGTGGTGGAAGGAAACAGCCGATCACACATACTAGTACAAATTTGTAATAAGAATTGTTACCTTCGTTACTCGATAATTAGGCGAGAAGAGGAAAGAAGGAGGTGGAAAGAAGGTGACAAATTTGCTGATGAGTGGGATTGAGAATATTCAAATTTGTCAAAAATAAATCATTTCCAATTCGGACATCCTTGGGGATAGTTGATTTTTTTTCAAATTGAATAAATCACGTAAAAATCTACCGATCACCATGGGCAAAATACAATCGAAGAATCCTGAGATAGACAACAATAATGAGGTAAGAAAAAAACATTATCTTTCGTGTTTGATATGAAATTTAATGATTTTTTTTTATAAAATTAGATTATTTTTAATAAATTGTAGGGAAATTATATACTAATTTATGTTATTGTTCTTTTCATTTTCCAGACTCTCGCCAAGAAAAACTTGATCCCTTTTCGAATTTGTGTGCGGTGTTTATGGCCAATCTTGAGAAGATTCAATGAAAAATATCCATACTGTTTCGTGTGTTTGGGCCCCAAGTTTTCACACGAATTAAATGATTATTCCAGTATGTCCAGCCAAGTGCGTGTTTGTGCCTATTGCTATAAAGTGGAAGGACCGCTCTGGAGGTTGAGAGAACACGTTACACATTGCAAAAATTTTCTGAAATATCGAGCTAAATGGATCAAATCGGAGTCAAGAAATTGGAAACCTCCCTGTGCCTGGGAAGTGAAGGGAATGGATTGCCTGGGCGATGCGTGCTACTTGGAGTGCAAACTTACGAAGAAACCAGAACAACTGGAACCCTATATTGATCCTTGTTATCTCGAAAACCGCACTAATAAAGACACCAAGTTCTTGTCGCGCTTCCTTGTTATATATATTTTATATTTATTATATCTTTATTTTGAATAAATTAAATTTGTTCATATCCAATTTTGGCTTTTTCTTATAGATAATTAAGATTTCGTTTAGTTTTCTCTCTTCTGATTGATGATTTTTTATTGTGAAAGAAAAAGCAATTTTTTCATACAAAATTTTTATTGATATATTTTTCTAAACGATTACACAATTTTCAGGTACGCTCATTTACGAACACTTTATTTGAATAATATGAAAATTTAAATAAAAATATTTTAAATTAGTTTATTGTCCCGTTTGATCCTACCTAGAATTTCTGTAAGCGTACTCGCACTTTTATAACTGGTTTTGGTGAGTGCACCTTGGTTGTAAAGTAACATTAGCTAATCTCTACCTGAATTAAGGTATTGTAATTTGGGTTTGGGATTAGAGCAGAGTCCTCACAACTAAAATGCAAATATTGTGTCTGATTTCTGATTCTGGTATTTTGAATGGAATAGATTCTTTGTCAGAATTGGTTATTTTTCTTCAAATGTTGCAAATACTTTGGTTAAGACCAGATCTACCGAATAATGTGAAATATAATTTTCCTCTAGTGTCCATGATTTAGCGATGCTTGGATTTTGTTAACTAGGTTAATAAATTAATTTTCTGAAGGTATGCAAAATAGACATCTTACTAATTTGACCCCCAAATCACGTCTAGAGCATATAGAATAGAAACAGCGTTTTGTAATCTTATTCGACTAATTTTCTCATGATAATGGAAGAGGTGTGTGAAAATGAAAAGTCATGACTAAAGTGAATTTTTTTCTTCATCTAATCTTTTAATCTGAAATACGGAGTGGAATCTATACTCGCGAATCGCCGTAGATCATTGCCTTATTGGGCGATTGGACAGTATTTCCCTGCTTAGCAACACATTTGGCGGCTGGTAAGTTTTTCGTTACCAATATTCATTAGGGATGAAATCTTTCAAGTGTTTTTAGATGTCTGGAATCTTAGCTATCAGGAGCACTCTGATTTTGGGCTATACCGATTTCTGAGTTTTTCTTCCTTGTACGAATACTTCATATGACCTGTTTTTGGAGCACTGTGGGAAACCGACTTTCAAACACAATTAAATCAAAACTACTCGTATGATTTGGATATAGTATATTTCGATACAAGTGGTAGAGTAAAGGTTATTACAGCACGAATTTACCATGTAATTTGACGAGCGCAGCGAGTTAAAATAGGTGAATGAGTCAGCGCCTTTCGGTTCGAAGCCCGATTTATTGTGAGACAGCCTTAGTATTAACATGCATTTGCAGTCTCCATTACCGTAATTCAAAACAAATTTGATATTCGCTTAAATCACGAATTCATCCAATTCCAATTCAAAATTTTAGATGATCCTGTTATCTTTAAGTTAGCACTATTCCAATTCGTCACTCGGAATGCTAGAGCTGCCAAACTCCATTACAATTTACATTACAGTTGGATACAACTCATAATTTTCCAATAAAATAGTTGTTAATCGACCAGAAATAATTTTAATATAACTATTAAAGATAATTGGAAATTTTAAAACATTCTAACAATGCGTAATAGTTTATTTGGTTTTGGTGAAAAGTGTTGCAATGGAACTGGAAATTGTTTTTTTTATAGTTCTTTTCGTTATTCGTTAAAAATAATGTAAATATTTACTCTTTTAATGGTATTGTCGTATCCTCAGAGATTATTAACTATCCAAAAAGACGATTTAATTATAATTTATAAAATTCTGTTGAAAAATGTTTACATTTTATTAGCCAATGCTTCCTCTAGAAATTGTTTTATAATCGTACAGTGTTGAATAAAGTATAATTCAATACCCGCAGACAATTACAAATCGAGTAAATACACGAAATTAGTACTTGTTACCAAAATTCAACTACTAAAAATCTTAATTTTTAATCTTAGGAGCGTAGAATAAAATATATTTTGACGTTTTTCATTAAAAAAAGTGCTTTATAACAACAATTAATGCCCCAATTCAAATTATCTCGTCATTTATTGGCATCATTTAATTTAAAAATTACAGCCTAATTCGGCATTACAACCAATTTAGCCTGGTTCTTGTACATCAATGAAATAAAAAAAATAAATAAAAAACGCGATGAGAGTTTAGATAGATCATAAAGTTGTAAAAATTCGTCCCGCTTTCTGTCAACAATTAATTTATAATTTTATTTGGCATCGTCAACGAGGCCGCAAATTACTCGGTTATTTGGCCGGCAATTAATAAGCATGAAACAGAGAAGACCAGAGCTCTGGTCCAGGACAGTCGGACGAGGCAGTGGGAGAGAGAAAGAGAGCCTTTAGTAATTGTCTTGGGGGAATTACTGAGTTATGGTCCGTGTAATTTGTGTTGTATAATAAAAAGTCAGGCCAAATAATTTCATCCGCAAATTTATGGCATGATTCATCGCCTGCGTTTATAGTCGTAAGTTTGCAATTTCATAAAATATTTAATAATTACACATTAACACCGAAATCCGTAATTTATTTCGAATTCACCGAGAACAGTTTATGATAATGTACAATCAAATAAATGTTGGCGGAAAGTAATGAGATGTGCTGTGAGAACTTTTTCCTGATTAATTGGATAAATTAACATGATTGAAAGTTGTAGCGTTAAATTATTGAAATTATTTTAAAATTAAATATATTTAATTGTGTATTCATATTGAAATATGTTTTTGTTTCATAGATATTTTTAAATTATAGAGAATGTATAAAAATGTATATAAGGTAAACTACGTAGACATACAAGAAATTCTTTATTGAAGAAGGGCTATTTATTGTAAAATAAAGTAAAATTGGTTTTAATTCTAAAGCTAAATTTAGAAGTCTTCTTCTCACATCAATATATTTTGGTTAAGGCTGTAATTGAAAAAATATCTAATGAAAACTGAGAGTTGGAAATTTCTTTCAATAAATATAGGAGAGCTGAGAGTCTCATTTCTTTTCCTCAAATATTATATATGTATTTGTAATTTTTACATATGTAGGGGAAATATGTACAAAATGGCATAGGGGGTGTTTCTGGATTTTGGCTGTTTCTAGCTCGCATCTGTTTGAGCTTTCTTGTAACCTAAATGGCTTTGACTATCCTGCCAAAATTTGAACGCATTCAGTCCATGCATTTTAGTGCCAGAGCCCTCAGAAGTTTTTCCAGCGAAATAAGTTTTTATTTACATTTTGTTCAATTGAACATACTGGAAGAGTTTCGATATTTCACATATTATCCTGATACTTATTTCCCTTATATCCCTTAAGGATTCATCTTTGTCTTAAAACAAGATTTTGTAGAAATAGAATCCTATTTATATTTTTTTATTTTTTTTTCTTTCAAAGTGACATATGGACAAAATGGCATACCTCTCATTTTTTCCATTAATGTTATTTATCTAATTAAACCGGACATATTTTGTACATAGATAGCCAAAATGCCCAGAAATTATAAGAACTCATCTCATCGTCAGTCCTGGAGGCAAGACTATATCGAAGTCGAAATTTTCCTAAA
>JXOV01001792.1:0-12937 GCA_001014945.1 Clogmia albipunctata
AGGCTTTCTTGACTTCAATCTCGTAGGGACTGATTAAATACAATTTAATAAGTACACTCCTGCATGTTGAAGACTGAAAATGCAGTCTTAGCTAATTCCTCATAAGAAGTCGATGGAAAAGGGGAGAAATATTTAATTCCTTCGCTAATAGTAGTCGACGCAAATACTGTCATTGGAGATGGTTCATCATAATTTAGATCTCTAATTGATTGTTATATTTTAACTAAGATATTTAAAAATTCTTAAAGAAATATTATATTATTAAACACGTAAAATTTAATACATAAAAATGAATTTTAAATTTTAATATAATAAATGATGAGAAATACATTATTTTCTAATATGTACCCAATTTAATTTAATTTAATTTATTATTTTAATAAATCTCGTAAAATGTTTAACTATGAATGCTAGGAAATAAATCAAATTTTTAATATGGAAAGTTTATTTAATTTCAAAGAAATCAATTGATTTTAATATTAAGTCGAAAAAATATAAAGCAGTATCAGAACTCAAACATTTCAGATTATTTAAAAAATTACAAATTTAAATTCGCAAAATCATTTATTTCAATCCAGAGAAGCCAAAAATAAATTAAACTTTTCATTAAATTCCAATGAAAGTTCAACAAATTAAACATTAAAAGCTTTAAACATGGAAGTTTATATTTGAATTAATGACATATACTATACATATTTCATGAAATCACACATAAATTTCATCAATCTCTAATGAATTTCTAAAATATTCAACATAACATGTGCCATTTAATGCAAACCACTGACTAACCGCTAATACAATAGACTGTATACCCATTTTGTTTAGTTCGTAGAATTTTTTACCACATACCTTTTTACATGCTGAAATTCTTAGGAAAACTCTCCAAAATATCATTACCCGAACTTTATAAAACCCACTAGAGAACTCAAACAAAACGGATTATTTTGGTTTTTCGATAAAAGCTTTGTTTACAAAACACAAAAGCAATTAAAAATTGAAAAACAAATTAAATCCACCATTAGCAAACTTTTGCGTTTGAACTAATTTAAAATCCACTAAATTGGAAATGATTTTGAGCAATTCCGTTAGGTAAAAATCCTAATTCTAGTGCGGTATTCTTGAATTTCGCTGCTCTAGTGCGGTAAAGTCGAAAGTTATAACGGTATCATGAACTAAATACGAATTCTTTTATGAGCCAAATTTAAAAAGTACCATTTTGGTTTCGTATGTGTTGTGATGTGTGATGAACTTTTTTTTCCTTTTCTTATAAGAAACTTAACTTTCGAAAAATAATGATTCAAAATTCAAGCACGATTAGTTTAATATTTAATAGTTTTAAGCAATTCCGTATCGAAAAATTTCATTTTCTTAACGCAAATTGGTTCTGTAACGGTTTACTTCTCTGCACGGAGTGCTGTAATAATTCAAAATTTTCACGCAAACTGTCACCAATTTAATAAAATTACATATTGTTGCCAAACCATTTCATTGTGAGTATTCCCAACTCACTCTAATTAACACACTTTGTCTTACTTGTACACATTGTGTCTTACTTGTTCCACAATTTGAAAAAACCCGCTGCTACCGGTTTTTATTTTTAATTATTGATTAACTGGCATTCTCTTCAGAATTACACAACATAGCGTCCAATACACATGTGAAATAGGTTATTACAGAACTTATTTACCTATTTTTACTCGATGCTCTTGTCATAATACATGGTAAACTCGTGCTGAAATAACCTTTATTTCCCCCCTTTATCGAAATCATTTAAAGTCACGAGTATTTTAAATAAGAACCGAGGTTAATAATGCTTATCAAACGTGTTTTATACAAAATTTAATGCATTTTTAAATAATTTAACATTAAATCTATAAAATCCAATGATTTTTTGTAGAAAGATATGCTGGTTTAACCCAAACGATCTATACATTCCTTTGTTACTTATAAATATATCTGAGCTGGTCTACCATACGTATAGAATATCTTTATAATATAAAAATAAATTAAAATATGTCAGTTTAACTGTTTCGGTGTTTTGTTTAACATCTTTTATTGTAACCTTGTCACAGAATTTTTCGATTAAAAATTCCAATAACGTAATTTGAGAGAAAGAGAGAGACTTAAATATAAAATGTGACATTGTTATACTTTAATACTATAGAAAAAGCACTTGTGCTAAAAAGCGACTTTGACTAAATAAATTTTTGAAATATTATACATTTTTGTTGCTTAATATGATATTATGACACTCAATTTTGCTCCGTCAAAGATGTTATTATAGCACAAGTGCTTTAAAGAATTTTCTAAAGCAAGTGTGATTTTTCTTTATTTTTAAAGTGGGACCTCCGTTAAATAAAACCCATAAAATTTATATGGTCGTCAGTTTTGAAGGAAGTAGCTTATCTGTAATTTCCCAGTATTTTATTTGAAAAACCACCTATTGGAAATTTTTCAACTACGCCTTGCGGCTATGAGTAAGAAAGAGATGCAAAATATTCAGCTATGAGTAAGATAGGCATGCAAAATATTTTAAATTTTTAATTTAGAGCCGCTTAGCAAACTTTTTAATAAGTCAATTATTTTTTTTATTTTATTTTTGTGTAAATTTATTTTAAAAATGCATAAAATTTTGTATAAAACACGGTCGATAAGTCATTATTAAACACTCGGGTTGTTTTAAGCCATGAGCGTAGCGAGTGCCTTAAAGAAGGCCTGAGTGTTTAATAATGACTTATCTTATCGACCTTGTTGTATAAATAACTATTATAGCACGGCGTGATGAAAAGCAAACCGTTAGAGAACCAATTATCATTAAAAAAAAGGCTACTTTTCGATACGGAAATCCACAAATATTTTTCAATAATAAATTTAATCTAAAACAAGTAGTTAGAAATTCCACAAAGCTTAGTACGGTACTTGAAGGAAATGCTACTTTGCTCTTTTACCACTCAACTAAAATACTTCATTAGTAATCGTTGCGTAAACACATACATGTACGTATGATAAATATTATTTAATAAAAGAATGATAATAAATAGGAAATAAGTAAAATTGCTTTCATTTAATAGCTAGAGCACTTTAATATGATTTATTCCAGCTTGTTCTATCAAAGAACCGTCTCAATTTTCAATAGACATAATTACATTATAATTGAATAAATTAAATTTCTATTCAAATCAAGCTTCCACGTGGACTTTGCAGACTTAATATTTCCTTCTTCGTCACTCGCCAAATTAGAATCTCGATGTGCGGATGCCAAAGTCGCGTGGGATTTTATTGATTTTCATAATTAGCGTCCAAGAAACAATTCTGATACTTTGATTTTATAATTGCTTTTCGTCTTTGTTTTATTGTCTGTTTAATTAATAATTATGACAGACTCATAACTAGAGCAATTTATCATAAAATATAAAATAAAAAGGAATTGAAAGAGTACTCAAAAGAAGGTATTAAACATTGTTATTTCTAAAATAATTTTATTTTCTTTATAATTCTAAAATAAGCATTATTTTAAAATATTATTAAAACGATTCTATTATTTTAGTTGCAAAAATATTTATATATTAATATTGACTTAGTATTAATTTACTTTTATTTTAAAACAAATTTTTGTTCACAAATCCAATTAACCTTTTAATAAATTTTAATAAAAATCAGAAAAGAATTAATAATTTCTTAAAATTGTATTTATAAGACATACTTCAAACAAGTTTGTGGCTTGTTTGAAGTATGTCTTATTACCATTAATTAGATAACAAGAAAAAGTTATTTAATTTCCGGAAATCTGTACTTTTTAAGGTAACTAATGAAAGCAGAAAAGCTTAAAATTTAAATTCGGTAATATTTTTACCTTTTCTTGGATAAATATTTATTCAATCCGTATTTTAACAAATCCCGTCCCCAAGGAAAAAAAATTTAATAAAACCTCGATTCTGCGAAATGTCATGTTATTATTCTTCGCTTCTTCATTTTGGTGAATGGTAAATATTCGCACAGAGCAAATTTCCTTAAAAAGGCAAAGGTAGTCGCCGCATATGAGCAGAAGCAAGAAGTAGAGAGAGAGTGGCTTATTTTTGGAAAATAAACCGAAAGACTTGGAAAGTTCCGCATTGTTGAAAGGAATTTCCATTAAAGCCGCCTTCAAAGACGTCAATCAGAGAGTGGCTTTTGAGTTTTTCCCTTCTTCTGTTCGAATGAAAAAAAGCATACAAAGTGGCATAGGTGAAGCATATAAAAAGAGAGCATTGTTGTAACCTGACTTGGGACGATTAAACGTGCCACAGAGCAGAGCGATTTATTGGACTAGATAAGGGTCGGAGCATTCAGATTGACCGGCTTTATGCCCGAGCGATCAATTGCCGAGATTCGTCCCGAGCAAATAACTTTCATTTTTATCACATCACATCATAAATTCGGCCTGCATAGCCCTCAATAATAATCGCACGTATCTCCTGTTTGCCATCACGACACGACACGATGACGACGATGGGACCAGCAGAATGGAGGCAGCCGTGCCGATTCACCAGAGATTGTCGCACGCTGGCCTATAAATGCTCGACGGGGATTTGCGACTGTGCTATCGGCTACCGACCGGATGCACTGAACGAGTCCTGTATCGGGGGTGAGTCTATGCTATTTTACTGCCTAAGCCCCCCTCTTCCTCTCCATCTATCTATCTCCAAGCACACACACAATTTATCCCCTTTTGCAATATTTGCCCTGCTGCTGTCCAAATGGCGCTTTCTTCAGCCCTTTTTGCCGCCACCATGCCCAAAAGATTAACGTCCAGATTATCTCTCCATATTGCTCTTCCAATCTGGATGGGAATACCTGCTGGGCTCTGATTCCAATTCCCCGTTTCCCAGCCATAGGGAGCCGATGCATGTACGATGCCCATTGCATTCCGAACGCGTACTGCAGAGGACAAATGTTCTGTACGTGCAAAGAGGAGCACCCCATCGCAGCGGACAGCGGCTGGCTTTGTGAAGGTTCGTTTAAAAGCCAGATACAACAGAATACATAATAAATGGCGATTAAATTCGCTACGACAAAAAAAAACAGACAACAGCAAAAAATATGGTCAGTCAATTTATTAATACTTGTGACCTTTCAGATGACTTGGATTCGGCGGCCGTTATCACAGCCCAGATACTCTCCCCCACTGCCAGCATCCTCCTCCAAATCACAGTCACCATATTTATTCGCCGCTGAAGCCCAGTCAGATCCGGACAGTGTCCAATCGTTTATTAAAAATGCATATTTATTGTTTGAAGTGGGAGGTTACTGTTCGCGCAGATTAGATATTAAATTTATTCATTTTCAAATATTGCAGTTTTTATTGCATTAATTTATTCTATTTTTGCCATATTTTGATATGATTTAATAATATTTTAAAATTTAAATATAATTGCGTTCAATTTATTAATGTTTCATAAAGTTGAACAACTGTCTATCAAATTCGAAATAAATTAAATTGCTCGTTGACGCCTCAACTTCTAAATTAGACGAAACAACGTAATTAATTACCCATGTTAACATCAAGTGTAATACGAAACTTTGTTCAACAGACGGATACCAAGAGATTGTTAACCTTTTCGGTAAAATCAAATGAATTTACGTATTAGAAAATAACATACGTATTATAATTTTGATTTATAAAATGCGTATTAATGTACGAGTATGTCTTTACTCGTATTTTATCTTATTTCTTGTTTTTAATAAAATAGGAAGATAGACATGTCTAAAAATACGGCGGAATTCAGAAACAAAATTGAGAAAATAAAGTTCTTCGGATTCAAATACAAAGCTAATTATTTTTATATTCAGAGACTTCATATGAACAAAATGCAATCCTGAAATATTTTATGTAAAGGTGAAACTGCGTCATTTCTTTTAAAGTCAGAATATATTTAATTGAGATTTTTATTGGTATGTTGTCATTTACCTTGTTAAAGGGTAAAAGTACACATTTAGATCCATCATTCAGTACCGCACAATAGGGCTGTTTAGGTTTGGTCGCTTTTGAAATCTTATTTCTATATTTACGGAAGGACGTCTTGTACACATCATATGACGTCACAATGTTCTCTTCTCATTCTAAGAACAAGCCCGTAAGTGACGAGAAAACGAGATGCAATATTCACCAGCAAAAGAACACAGAAAGGAAAATGGAGAAGACGAAATTCTAAACTATACTGACAACTTTCGCCTGTTTTATTTAAAATAATAATTACATACCAAGTGTACAAGTATGAAATGTCGTTTATGTTTTAAATAAAAAAAAACATGTTAAATTTTGTGGAAAACGAAAGAATCATTTATTCAAAATATTTGCTGTTGCTAGCTACACATTTTTGCCCTCTCTCGGGCAATTTGTGGATTCCGCGCCAGTAGAACACATCGTCTTTTGCGACGAACCATTCCTCGAGCCATTTTTTCACACTTTCGTAAGAATCAAAGCGTGTGTGTGTCCCATCGAAGCGAATAGGTAGTAATCGGATGGGGCCAGGTAAGGATGATAAAGTGAAGCATAAAACAAACACTCTCTACGGGATCTGAGTTACTTTGAGAACAGAATTCAATAATTGTTTTGATTCAAATGAAATGTGTTTAAAATTGTTTTAAAATAAAACACTTTTAAATTAATGGGAAGTATAATAGCAAGGGGTTACTATGGATATGGCCTCGAATTCTGTCCGGAAATTTTGACGGGCAAAAGGATTGTGTGAGTAATATGCACTGTTAGTGTGTATTGTGAAAGGTATTTTTCAAATACACAAAATGATATGATGTGAGGATGTTTTGGAAATTAATAAGGAAAGAAAATTTTAATAATTTCTCTACTTATCTTAAAATAGGCGTTGCCTATTACATGCTGTTTGAATAAGATTTATATGCTCGTAGTGTCATTCGGATTTCCATCGGAATGAACTTAAATTTTCAAAATGCAGTTAATTTATATATAGTATAGACGAATTTTACAAACATAATATATTTCAGTAAACAAAACAATATCAAAAATGTGTGCTCTAACTTTTCATATATTTAAATATTTTTTTTCCAAATTTAGAACCATAAGTATAACTTCTTGTAATTGTAATTTAAAATTCTTTTCTCACATTTATCTCAGTAGACTTGTGCATATACAAAAGACTCTTCTAAATAGTCTACATTTGTCATAAATGATGAAATGCGTCAAATGTTATGAATTTTATTACAACCTAACATTAATTCAAATTAAAATCATCTCTGACAAGTCGTACGTGTAGGAATGGAAGTTCATCTTAATAAATTCTCATAATATTCAGTCCCAGAAGAGTTTAGAAAAAGTTATTACAGCTAAAGAGCGAAAATCGCTTAACGTACCAGAAATAGGAATGCTAAGTCATTAGAAAGTCGTGAGCTCGTGAAATTTATATCAATTAATATTGATTACTTGCAAAACAAGACGGATATATAATAATATCTATATTACACAAATCATAAAACTATAATGAATATAAAAAATTTCATAAAACTCATATATTAGTTTGGTTTAATTTATTTTTTCGAAAAATGTAATCCATATCAATTTCAAAAAATTATATATCAAGGATTTAATAAAATTCTAACTGATTGCAATTATTTCTTATATAATAAACAAATTTAAAATTTAAATATTATGGTTTTTGCTTAATTTGAGTCATGTCGAAATCAAATTCAAATAAACACGAAAATTTCCTCAGACTGAAAATTTAATCCAAAGAAATTCGAGCAAAAACAGTCATGATAATATAGAAGTGGGTGGATATTGCAATTTTATCCAGTTATAATATTATTTAACACCCTTCAGCAGAGTAGAAATATTAAAATAAAGATAAAGCCAGCGTGTTGAAATATAATCAAATTAATTTTGCCAGTAAAATTATAAAGCGAATTTGCAGATTTGTTTAAAAACAAAAAACAAAGTTATAATGAGAAAAGAAAATACAATTCTTTCACACGATTTTTGTTACACATATCTCTGCTCTGTGTAACAAGAAGTCCGCGCCTCAGATGGGGACACGGTGTGGACAAGGTTGCAAGAGAGCTGGAAGGCAAAGACTGGAAAAGGGCTGCTGTGAATCGGAACGACTGAACTGGTTAGGACCCAGACCGAGTCGTAGCATCAGATTGATGATAATGATATCTGCATAAAAATAATTTTTATACAACTTAGTCGATAAAATAAGGCATTATTAAACATTAGGATTGTTTAAAACCACGAGCGTAGCGAGTGCTTTAAAGCAGGTCCGTATGCTTAATAATGTAATCTTATCGGCCGTGTTTTATACAAAATTTTATGCATTTTTAAAATAAATTTACACAAATATAAAAAAAATAATTGTTTTATTAAAAAGTTTGTTAATCGGCTCTAAATTAAAAATNATTGTTTAAAACCACGAGCGTAGCGAGTGCTTTAANTATTGCATTCCTCTCTTACTCATATAAGCAAGGCGTAGTTTAAAAATTTCCAATAGGTGGTTTTTCAATTAAAATTCAAATAAAAAATCTGTAATACTGGCAAATTACAGGTAATCCCTTTAAAACTGACGACCATATAAATTTAAGGGATTTCTTTTACGGAGGTCACAATTTAATAATAAAGAAAAAGCACGTGTGCTATAATAAATTACAGAATAAATTTTATTGCCATAATATCAGTTTTATGCAACAAAAATGCATAAAAATTGTTTTTTGTTGATAAAATAAAGTATTATTAAACACTAGGGTTCTTTAAAACAGGTTCGTATGCTTATTAATGCTTATCGACCGAGTTTCATACATAATTTTATGCATTTTTAAATAATAAATTAACACAAAAAATAAAATAAAACAACATTCGTTTTGTTAAATCATCTACAAATACTGTTAAACCATACAAAGCGAAACTGACGTCCATATAACTTTCTTGGATTTTTTTCACGGAGTACACATTTGAATAATAAAGAAAAGGCACTAGTGTTCTAAAGAATTTTCTAAAGTACTTGTGCTGTAAAAACGTTTTTGAATAAACTAATTCTAGTGATATAATTTCAATTTTATGCTACAAAAAAGCAAAAAAATTATATAAATCTGAATTAAAAATTTGAAAATACAATTAAGACATAAACAAGTTTAAAATAAATTATTAAATTAAATAGTAAAAACAATTATTTATAAACAAACCAAAAAATTATAACATTAAAATAATATCAATATTTAATGTTTTTATTATTTAAAAAATGAACTAAAATTAAATTCACAAAAATAAACTCCATAGACTTTAAACCAACTAATTAAATTTAGTACAAAAATACTTGTGATAATAAGTTCATAGAGTTATATAATTTAATACAGCTTTTAAGAGTATCTTGGCATGGTATCAATTTTCAGAACATAAATAAATAAAATTGAATATACTTCAAACAAGAACAGAGAACTTGCGTAGGCAATTTAAATAGAAGAAAAATCCCAATTTTTATTTATATTTCGTAGAATTTAAAAAAAAACATTAAAAAAATAAAAAGCAATGAAAACTAGTAATTACATTGTAATTGGAATGAGATTGAAGATTTAAAGAAAAACTTTGTAATATTATATTCGTTTCACATTCAATTATTTCAGACAAGAAATTATTGAAAAATCTTAAATTAACGAAAAATGCCGAACTCGACTTTTGGAATACCGCATTCTCATAAATTCTTCTCTCTTTCCGGGTTTAATAACAAAAATGTTTAATTAAAACTTTTCGTCGATAATCCCGCAAATATTTGGCATCAGAACTGACTGACAAGACTCCGAGAGACTCTGACGGAATATTGGCTGGCTCGGCGGGCTGAGTGATCCTGTGTAGAATGGCAAATTGATTGCACGTTTCTGCGGATGAATAAAAATGAACTGCTAATTTGGCATTTGCTCTTTTTAATCAATCATTCCAATTGGAACCGAAAAATACTGAAAGCAAGTGAGAGACTGGTCGTCGTTGTCGTGTTACCTTGACAACTGGGGTGCCTAATGATTGTTTATCAATCATCAACAAAACAACTGCGAAGAGACGGAGAGAAAGAGGGGGTCGGTAATGTCGAAATAATAAAGTTCCACCGGGATTATTCAGTCTATTAATTATCGCCATTTCATTATTATCATCATCATTATTTGGCTTATCTCTGTGCCACTTCTTATTTTTCGTTTCGAAAGCTCAGAGTGTAATTCAATGGGATGGATTATCACTTGGAGTGGTTCCGAAAGCGGCTATCCCGTCTCTTCTCCATTCCGGATCTCGAGTACATTGACGTCCTGATCAACGATAATTACGAGCAACTGAGGCGCTTCTTCGATGATGAAATCGTGGAAGGCGGTGGCGGGGGAGGTGTTGGTGGTTCAGACACTGATATGACATCACCATCCCCATTAGGAGCAGCACCCTCAGAGCAGCTGGAGAAGCGGATTCTCTTCGTGTATCGCACCTTCTACGACCGGCTCGTGGAAAAGGAGATCACCATTCTGGAGGAAGTGCCGCATGTGCCAACGCCTGAACCGGAACCCGTCAGGGAGAAGAAGAAACGGGGAAGAGGAGGTGGGGGTGGCGCCGGAGGTGGTGCAAAAGGTGGTGAGAAAAAGGCGGCGGCAGCGTCATCAAATGCCAGCAAAGACCTGAAAGACGCGGAAGCCGAGGTGAAATTGGACCGTGATTTTTTGCTGGATACCACCTCCGACCTTATGCCGCCACCAGGTAAGTGATGATAATTCAATTTCGTAATTAATTTCTCTTCTCCACGAAACACACACAATTAAATTCCCTTTTATTGTCCCGCCGCCGCCAAACAACGGAAGCGCTGACCGAGGAAGACAACGACGGTGAGTTTAAAATTGAGACAAATTGTCAAATCTGTATCCTCTTCCTGAAATTTTCGCAGGCTTTTCTTTTCTCTTTTTCTTTTATTCAATTTTACGATGAGATTTCAATTTTGACAATAATTAGTATTTCATTGTGGCGCTTTTTATAGGACTTCTAATAAAATCTTCCAATTTAGGTCAGGGAGAGATTCAATTCGTAAACAGCTTTTATTAAGTAATTGGGAATTAGGGCAAATAATTTAAATATTTTGGAATTACAGAAATGTCCGCCATTTTACTAATTCCGGCTCTTAGTAGTAAATAACAATTGCAACTAAATTTTAATTATCAATAAGCATTTTAAGATACTAATAAACTGAAATTGTTCTATCTATTTATATTTTTCATTATAATCATCAAAATTTAAATTTTTAATTCTCTCTTAATTAAATATTTAACGAATTATGCTATAAAAACAACAGAATTACAAAAACCTCAAAAATAATTTATAAAATATCATCAAAGGTCAAATTTAAATTTGCTGTCGTCATTATATCATAAGATGCAAGTATTTTTATTACTGGAATTACTTAAAGAAGACCAATAGAGCCATTGTTTCTTTATACATTTAATGAATAAATTCACATTTAAATTTGATCTATTAGAAAATCTGATTACTGTCAACACGACATAAATTATATGAAATAACTGTTATTAAAAATAAAATATTTTTCATAGGTCTACGTACTAATAATTGACTAATAATGCACTGAACAATAATAATAATAAACTGTTTAACCCAGTTGGCATTAGTTGAGGTTTAAACTTCTTATGTTCCTTACAGGGCAAGGAAGTAAACAAGTTCCTATTTTAGATTATTTCAAGATTTCAAAATATCTTTATTTTCAGGCTACATTATTTTACTATTGGTAACACAAACTAAGATTGGATATAGTTAGAACACATTATTAATAGTGCTGCGCTACCTAGGAGTACAACATGGTAATTTCATGCATAAGCTGACTGTGTTTACCATGTCTAGCTGTCTGCCCTACCTTCTTTTCGTTTTAAATGTATAGTGCCTGGAAATTTCCAAATCGCCATTTTCATTAACTAGAATATATCAAGTGAATTATATTTCAAATGGAAATTTTTTCTTTAAAATACCGTACACATAGAATCCGGAAGATGTGTCACCAATAAAATAATGACGGTTATCAGATTTTATAGTGAACCTTCTTAAAATTTGACTTTTACCAAAATTTTAATTTAAATCCATTTATTTGCTTTAGTATTGGTTGCGTGTTTAAATATAATTTGAATTCCAGTAAAATCCCATTAATTATTTTACTATGCCTTTTGAGACGGTTTAACACTATTATTTTCACTGAAAAAAACTAAGTAATTATTTAAATATAATGTAAAATGGAGGTGAAGCCGGTAAAATTAAGAAATTCACTGTTTTGTCAACTGAAAATAATTTTTAACACCAAAATAACACATCAACATGATTAAAATTACAAAAAATTAAACTTTTTCCATTCTAAAATTCTCCACAATTTTGGTGATTTTCTTTAGAGCTTCACAATTTCCGCACAATAATTCACTTCTAAACACTTTACTTGATCTTTTCATTGTGTATTTAACCAAAATAACTTTAAATAACATTTAAATTGTAATAGGAGAAATAAAATATATACTAAAATGTTTTCCATTGTTATTGCTAAGGTTATTATTGAGAAGTCATCAATCGCTATCGATAATAACCTAAAGCCTGGGGAAAATGATGAGGAACTTACAGAAACAGGGCCCAGAAATTGAAATGAGGAAAATGACTACTTAAACTATATAGAAAATTTTCATATAAAAATGAATAATATTGAATTTGATTAGATACTTTCTTATAAAGCAATTCTTGGAAGTTTTCATAAAATGAGATACAATACTAAAGAATATAATATTTGCGTTTTTATTTGCAGCATCAAAAAAGGTGGCTCCAGGCAAAGGCAAGGGGAAGAAATCCCGTTCGAAGGCGAAGGACTCTGACTCGGATCTGCTGGTGGAGGCGCAGGAGTTTGACTACATCGAGGTGAAGCGC
>JXOV01001794.1:0-11079 GCA_001014945.1 Clogmia albipunctata
TATGAATTTAGCTTGCTGCCCTTCTAGGTGTTGCGCCACTAATATCAATATTAAGCAACAAAAAATTCAGAAATATTTTTTTTACAATTGCTTAATAAGATTAATAGAAACTTCGATGAAGATATCAAATACTTGCTTTGGTTATGGGTACTCCCATTTTTTTATACTTGTTATGTAATAAGGGTAGTCTGATAAGTTCTCGGAAGTTCGGTGGAGCTGCATTCGCATAATAAGTACAACATAATTTAAAATATTCGATATAAATAAGCTATTATTCTTTTGTAGACAATCAACGTCGATATTAGAAAATCAAAGTCTTCTCTTTTCCTGGCGATTGAATCTTGATCCAGGTTGTTGGAGTATGGATCTGCAGTCTAGTCGTCGTCCTTCTCCTTGTGCGTCGTGGATCACCACTTCTCCTGTGCAGCTTCTCGTGGGCGTATTAAGCCACCTCAGGATTATATGTTATTTGAATATTCCCGCCTTTTAGGATTAGGACAAATAAAAGACGTGACTTCACTTTTGTAGTGTCTGTGAGAGAGTGATTATTATTTTTCCAGACTACTATGTTTATTGGAACTCAAATATAGAAAAATAATAATAATAATAATTACAATTATATACATAAATTAGGAGTGGGGAAAAGGGATAGGATGATTGGAAAATGGATGTGGAAAGTGTCCAATTTCCAGGGAAGATCAACCTTTTCGCGACCACTACACGCGTATAGAACATTGTTTCGACTGACCTTGGTCTATAATTGGTTCTAGTGGACTACAATTACAGAATAATAAAAATCATACTCTTTTGAAGTATTCTAATCATAGTCGTATGGGTATTTTTGTAGAAAAACGGTGAAATTGTGGCACTCTGTTCGGAGACAAGTTTCTTTTTCACAATATTCTTCTTCTACGACTCAACAACCGTTACCGGTCAAAGTCTAACCAATTGGTTTTATGAAATGCTCTATTCATTTGCCAATCTCTTACGATTGGCAATTAAATATAAGGTTTTTACAAATCATTTGCTCTGATGTGATTACCACCATGAACAAATGATTCTCTATAGAGTCTATTTATTGACAGGTTATTGCCACCGAAACAGAACACACATACTACGAAGAAGACCATCCCTTTCAAAACTTTCATCTGTATCCGTTCACGGAACAACAGCAAATTACTGGTATTAGAAATAACCGGTTTATTTATTCAATTCAATACATGCTGGTTGGTCGACATTTGAGAACCGTTCCGAAACGCTTGCTTTAACACGAGATTTAACAAAAGTCTGTCGGATTAGACTGAAATTTTCAATGGACCTAGAAATGTTTCGAAAGACTAACTACATTGTTTGCGCCACCCAGTGAAGCTGCTGAGAACTTATCAGATTACCCTCGTACATACTCATACGCCTAATTAATAAATGAATACGGTTTTTAATGTTGAAATCACACTATTTACAACACTTTTCTACATCTATTAAACATTTCTAAATTAGAATGATAAGGAACTATTTGTTTTGATGGTTAAATTGACGGTTATTAATTGTATTAATGATTAATGGTTATTTAATTCAAATGTAATTATAAAGACAATTTAATTACTGTATTATTCAATACAACAGCCTTCATGCTCCTGTACACGTGTCTCAGATAAATTTTCATTTTCTTACGTAAGCCTTTGACAAACTGTATGAACAGGCAGAAATACAATAGTCATTCCCTTGTGTTCAATATCATAATTAATTCCGAAGGCTTTGTTGTATAATTTCGAGGATAATTAATTGACAATAAATTATGTTTCTAAAACATAGACGTAATGGAGAAAAAATTACACTATTTCAGACAATTATTTATATTACAATACGAGGGCTGTCTCATAATAAATTAGCCTATTATAGAAAAATTATATTTTTATAAGGTTATATTTTATTTATCAACATATTCTTATTGAAGCTAAAAAAAATTTGGACGTTTCTTTAAATTTTTTACCACATTAAAAAAAATTGTCAAAGGTCTGTACATTTGACCCACGATTCACCGCAACGTGTGATTTTTTTGCCCTTTCGAATTTGAATCAGAATGTATTTGTACTGGGTCAAGTCTAAAGATTATAAAACATGGAATTGAAATTCGCATCATGATTTGATTAATTTGGCTATGACATCGGAAGAGGTGTTAACCGGTAAGGTCACTTTCAAAATGAGATTTTTCTTTGCCAAATCGAAACGTTTTATTTTGTAATACATTGCTTTGACGTTGTCTCATAGTGTGATTGTTGAAAAGTGGCTAATTTGTTGTTGCAGCTTTCCGGGCGCCCTTTCTTATAAAAAGTTACTGAACAATTAGTAGCAGCAATGGAACCACTTGATAATTCGATAAAGGTCCTTTGGAGGTTAGAATTATCGAAAGTCGATTGTTTATTAACTATCTGAGGTTTGCTAATATCAGGTCGTACGCATTTCCAATTTTTCCTCTGTGGGTATCATACTGAGGGTGCTTGAACATGATGCATTAAAAATCGACATGAAATCCCGATGAAACATAATCAATTTTAACGATGATCATCGAATGATAGGGGATCTTTACCAGTGATTTTGATTTTGGTAAGAGCTTTTCCTTTTAAAATCAGGAATGGAGTCGCTGGACTATATTGCTCTTTCTCCATTTTTAAAAATACTGCCAAAACTATTATATTCATATACGATTAAAACAAACTTACCCATATGATTTGGATAAAATTTTAACTTTAACAGTTTGGGATAAAAATAAATTTTCACTTTGGGATAAGAGCATAATACGGTTCGAAGGCTACTTTATTCTGGAACAGCCCTGGTAAAAACTATTCTTGAAGAGAAATTTGGTGTAAATATAAAAAACATAATTGATAAGGAGTTTCACAAAAGTTATCTGTATTTATGAAAAAGTACGAAAATCTATTTTGTACAATTCCGTATCGAAACATACGACTTTCGATAACCGTTTGAGTTTTGTAAAGTTTCACTTTATCGCAGTCAGTGAAAATTTTGAATTTTTATTTCACTAGTGAAAAAAATGCCATAAATTATCCAACAAATTGGTCTCAAATTCAAAATTTAGTGGCCATTGTTGCTCTCGAACTAAAATATTTGTCTCGGCTATGCCATACGACCGTGATTATGCTGCAAATCAATTAGCGTTTCCTGCTTTGAAATTTTAATATTTACCATTTCAACAACCATTTGCACATAACTTGGTTATTTTTGTTTGATTTTTGGCACATTACGTAGATATCAGAGATAAATCTGCTTAACTGTCATGTAAATTAATTATAGTAATAGCATTTTATTGATTTAAATTGAAATTTAATATACAATAAATTAAAGCAAACAAATGTCCCATGCCACAATAAAAGAGGCATTTGCCTTATGACAAAGAAGTTAAGAAGAAATAAACTATATTAGTTTGAATTCCAACCGTTAACGTTAACTTTACAAGTAAAGATTTCATTTGAACATTTGTGAAACATGTTAATGTTTAAATTTTAGTTGTAAATAATGAAATTTAATGTGAAATTGTAAAAATTTCAGTGCTCATGAGTGAAGTGCAAAGAACGTTATGTCCTGCTCGGGTGTAAAGTCCTGTTTTTTAACTAAGAAACAATGAAACACTCGCTTTCGGCTCGAATGTTTCACACTCGTTAAATAAGTTGATTTTACACCCTTGGAGTACAAATAACTATATTGAAACCTTATGCCGAAAAGTTATCTTTTCCATTGACTACTTTTGTAAAAGTAACCATTTTTCTTCCATTGCTCATGATTAAAAATAACCTCGGACAAATATAAAAATAACTCCTCAAACAATCAATCAATTTTTTCTTTACTCTCGTTTTTACAAACATATATTTCTTACAGTCGATATTACTTGTATCCCCTTTAAAATTATCCAAAAAAATGTAATCTCAAAATGTCAAAATTCATTGTGCTTCCAATTGCCAAATTATTCGTGTCACAAAGTGCTTTCATCTTGGATAAATAGATGGAAGAGTGTAATGTGACGCGGGCGCACGGATCAATTGTTCTTTGGATAATATTGGTTTTCAATTTCTAATTCGAGACTGAGGGAGGGGGAAGAGGGGGACGCGTCCGTCCCACGGGGTTTCGCAATTGATTACACGAAATTCGATTCGTAGCAGGCGTAGAGATGGAGGGAGAGAGAGAACGAATTGTACATACATAATGCAAATAAATTCACGTACATATTTCCAATATTTTATTATCATTATTCGTTCCTTTTGTTTGTTATTTATATAGCAATTCATTGATATGGTCTGTGTTTGTCTACGCGCTCCAGATTATTGTTTTTGGGCCAATTGGGTCCCAGTCAGATATAATCGGATCCATATTTGGGAACAAGCCGAAATTGATAATTCCCATAATTTAAACAAATACTAGTAGTTGAAATGGAAATTTTTCCGAGCAATATGAAATAACCTACATACTCACCGAATCGTGGGGTGGGAAAATTGATCTGGAATAAAAAAGAGGAAAAGTATTATTAAAACAAAATTTATATGAAGAGCAATAATAGTTATTTATAAAACTAGATCGATAAGATAAGGTATTATAAAGCACTAGAGTCCTTTAAAGTCACGAGCAAAGCATATGCTTTAAAGCCGGCTTGAGTGTTTTATAATGCTTATCAATCGTGTTTTATTCAAAATTTTATGCATTTTGTATAAATTACCCCAAAAATTAAAAAAAACTACAGTCGTTTACTTAAAATCAAATTTAAATTTATTGCCCTCACATTTTTTTCTTCCTTTTAATAATATAACTGAAAGATAAAGAAATCTACATTTTGTTTCTCTTACTTGCACATACCAAATATTACGTTGCTCTTTCATTTAATACGTTAAATTTAAATTGGAACAATCCGTAATGTTGTGTTTGAAAGACAAACCCGTTATATGCTACACGAGCAAATAATTTTTAAAAAATTCGGTAACAATCTGTTATGCTTTGTATCTTATACAAGGTTGTAAAATCCGTTTCTTAACTCAGAAACAATAGAAAACTCGAATTGCGACTGAAATATGAGCCGCAGTTCCTTTGTTTTTATTTTAAACAGCTGATGTCCCACCCTTGTAACTATGTTCCGATATTTCTCGTATTGTAATGAAAATAAGAGAAAATAGTTATTTTGGTCGATAAGATAAGGGATTATTAAAAATTAGGGTCTTTTAAAGTTACGAGTGTGTAATAGGTAAAACTATTTCTTGTCGTCGGTTTTTTTTACACAGGAAATATCACCCGTTAATGGATGGTATAAAATTAAATGGAACAAAAACAGCTAATGTCGTACCATTTAAATTTAAATCATCTGATAAACCAGTCAGATTGTTAAATGATACTGAACAAAACTGGACTTTCATATAAATTTAATAGATTTCTTTTACGGAAGTCATAATTTAATATTAGATTGTCCCATTTGAAGATTTAAACTTTGAGTGAACCAATATCGATAGTAAGCCTAAACCCTGTAGAAAGTCAACGTAAAGAAATAATAATATTAAAATTATATTTGTACACAAAACCAATACTAATGCAAGATGGCGAACGTGCCAATTTGGTAATTTCCAGACTCAATGCATTTAAAACTGACGCAGTTTAAAACAGAGGTTTAAACAAAGCAAAATGTTCTTTTTTGTATGAATTTAGCTTGTTGCCCTTCTAGGTGTCGCAGCAAATGCCGAATGGGTCAGCATTATAGCCGCACCACCCTTTTCTCCATTATGGGGCATTATATAATCAATCTATTGATGGGGGTAGGTAGACAATACGAAATATATACAGAATTGCGAAAATTTGGATCGCGATGTCATAGCAGGCTGGCATTAGCTCACATTGAGAGTCTAAAAATCTAATTTCGAAAATCGATTAATTAGTATAAAAAATTTTCGAATTCAAGAAAAGTGATGATGGCTATCGAAAAATAGGCTCATTGTACACCGTGGCTATTGATATAAGCATAAAAGAATAGCTAATAAAGTCATAGTTACGGGTAATATTTTCTGACATAGCGGGTTTTTAGGCCATTACACGATGTAACTAACAAACGGCTCGACGTGCCAAACCATATCAAAATAAACAAAATTAAATTCTTTAAAAACCGTTTATACAGAGTTTTAAAATTCAACTGATATGTTCGGCTATGAATTTACTGAAAAATATCAGTAGAATTTATATATGGACCAATCATAGGCCCAATGCTTTAAAGAATTCTTTAAAGCACTTATGCTATAAAACAACTTCGACTGAACAAATATTAGTACCATTATATCGATTTTATAGCATGATATTTAATATTTTTGAATATATCCAAAGGTAAAATTGCAATGAATTATAAATGTCCCTTTGAATCGAAATGTTGCATTTAAAATCTCTCTCCTTTTGAATAATTTCCTTACCAATAAATTGCCTCCCTCTGAATTTTATTAAAAGATTTTCAACCGAATGAATATTTATAGTACTTTTCCTCATCATCCTGTTATTATTACAATTATATCTGTCAAATTAACTCGAGTCAAATTATGAGGGAAACAAAAACAGCATAGCAAAAAAAAACGAAAAACAGGTTTCCCAATTTGTGTGATCTGCGAATTTATTTGATAAGCCGAGAACGAGCGGATGAACTGAGAGCAAATCTCCTTATTTGGGACGCATTACTCTGGATAATCCGTATCCCTGGCTCCCTTTTTATATGGGCTGCACGTTGAATTACCATAAATTTTGATTAGATGCTACTTTTTGCCCCACATTTTGCTTCTTCTTTTTTTTCTTGTGCCGGGCCTCCAAATTCACTCCCTGAATAAATAACTGTGTGAAGAGAGATGAAACAATCAATGAACTGTGGGAATGCCGCCCGAATACCTAAAGTAGTACTTGCCACAATGTATGGCAAAGGACAGAGAGGAGCAGAACAGAACTGAATCATCCGAAATGCGGAAGGGAAAGGGAGGAATTTAAATATTTGCAACAAATTTCAACATCAATATTTACTCAAGACGGATTTGAACTTTGACGGCATTCAAGTGGATTGTATATTGTTTTAAGATTAATTCGGGAAAGTTCTATCTCTATCTTGTTTTATTGGCCAAATCTCAAGTGCTTAGCAAATATTGTTTTAAAATACTCCAAATTCCTATCAATGAACGTTCGAAATTAATATTAAATAAGAGATTGACGCTCTTCTGAATTGCTAAGAGGATTGTTTAACACCAAAAATATTATATTAAGGATGTATTGGATTTAAGTGTTATATTCGTAATCAAATATGCTTTTAATAATGTTGAGAATTATTCAGTTTAATAATACAGTCGACTCTTGACAATTCTAACTAAATATAATTTGAACTCTATATAATTTAAAGTTATCACAAGTTCCCTATAATTTTTTGGATATTTCGAACTAAATCAATCCACTTTTATCCTCTAGTTTAGATAATTCGAACGAAAATATTTATTTAAAAAAAATTTAAAGCAACAGCTTTTATCTGTCAATAAAATTGAAAATGAAAAGCAAACTTCTCTCTCTTTCTCTCCTTTATATTCAATTCAACAATACATAAATATTTGTAAGATATATTTGAAAAATTGTCATTGAATATCATTTAATAAATAAAAAAAATTTTTTAAATTATTTTCGAAATATTTGGTAATTCAAACTCTGGATAATTCGTAGTATGTTGATATTAACTGGAGTTTCAAATTATCAAGAAACGACTGTATATTTCCCAGTATAGCTTTTATTTCTTTTCGTAATTAATGAAGATTTAGTTAATTACGTGAAATGACATCAGTATTGATTCCTACTTAATTATTCACAATTTTAATAATGAAAGAATTCATTTAAGAGCCATGCTCGATGTTATAAATTGGACCAACCCCTTGTCGGCGGTCAACTTAAGGCTCTGTTTAAACAATATTGTATTATTATACTTCAATCATTGATACTAGTCATGTATGATTAATAAGAGTGGTATGTCATCCACTGAGGATAACGCACCAATTTTCATTTGTATATTTAAAGACAAAATTATATTCTTCTTAAATATATATTTTTTCTTGACGTAATTTTAAGGTCCTAGTTTTAGATTTAGATAAAACACACAATCAACAAAATATCAAAATCTTTATTAAATTTTGTAATATATTTCCATTCTTTATATTATTGTTTATTTTATTTATACCATATATCGGAAACTTTGAACAATGAGTAAGAGAGGGATGCAAAACATATAAAAAATTTAAATTTGGAGCCGCTTAACCAACGTTGTAATAAAACAATTATTTTTTTGTGTAAATTTATTGAAAGAACGCATACAATTTTGTATAAAACACGGTCGATAAGCATTATTAAACACTCGGGCCTTATTTAAGGCAAAGCAACCCTTGTGTTAAATATTGACTTATTTTTCATACCTAGTTGAATAAATAACTATTTAAATGGCTGTCATCTTTATTTGTATAATTTTTATTAATTCAATCTTGAAATATTCTTCGAAATTCCTTTTTATGTAGAAACAAAGTTTTAAAAATAAAAGTCGCACAAGTGGCGGTTAAAGTAATGGAAATGTTCTGGAAGGAATGGAATTGTGCCTGATTTCTTATTATATTAGGACGCGAAACCAATGTCACTAGGCAAATCAATGATTTTAAATAAATGATTTGTAAAAATTAAAATTCAAAGAGTTTTCGCTGTCGGATTCTTTTTTGAACCGTATTTTTAGGACAACATTTTAATTTTAAAATCAAATGATCATTTAAAATTACATTTTGTTGTAAACAAATGCATACGAATTTTTAATTCTGTGAATGAAGCCAGTTGGTTACTAAGACTGATTTTGAATCAGATTATAAAATCTGAAACCTGAATTTGCAGACACAAACACATTGGCCTTTCTACTGGGTGTACCACAAATATAACTCAGTATTGTTAAATTAAGAAAAATAATATATTACCCTGATCTCTTGGAAATAATATTGTAAAATAGAAATATATTTAGGATATCTATTAAGATAACGGTCGGTGCCGTTTAATTAAATTAAGAAAACTAAACTATCATGCAGTTGATAATAATCATTCAATAAAGTTGACTTTTGGTTGGATTTATAAATTATTTAATGAAATACATTTTTAACATTATTCATGAATGAAACTAAATGGACATTGGTGACATTTTTTAAACAATAATAGGTAATAATTTAATGAAAGCTAATACAGTCGATTCTCGATAATTTAAAATTTTTAATAGAGTTTTTAATACAACATAAAAAGGATTAATTTGAATTTGGTAAAATGATACAAATTATAATTATTGAATTTAATTTAAAGTTGAACGTGTTTTTATTGAATATAATTCTATTCCAGTTTTATTGTTTTAATTTTTTATTGTTTTTGTATCTTTTACTGCTTAAACGATTCAAATAAAGTGACATGTTTGCAATTCTAAACAGTGATATTCGCAAACATGAACGATTCGGGTCACGTAACGAATATAAAACAATAAAACGGCTGAGAGTGTCTGGAAGGGACAGATCCAGAATCGGATTCCTGGAAAATCTCCCCTCCTCGCTCTGATGACAATTTGATGCTTATGACGACTTACCTCGTGATGTGTATTTATTGAAACCGCAACAATTTGAGATATGCAACCGAAAACAAATCCAACCAGGGGCGGAATCCACATTTTCTGCAAAGGTAGAAAGAACAAGAAGAAAAAGTTGTAGAAAAAATTGAATAGGAAAAAATGTAAATTATTCGCTCAGTGCATTGCAATGGCATTGTCAACGTTTTCATTACGGTTCAGACTTTCCGCTATACAAAACATGACTATTGTCTCTTTGTTTGACTACGGTTTCTTTGCCATAAAAGCCGACTCTTATTCTCGTTTTTCTGCGAGGAGATTTTTTTTTTCTCGCACACAAATAATTCTATAAAATTGAAAATGTATCGTAATCCGAGGTATGTGTTGCGGATTTAAAGGTTTCCATTTTATGGGGATTTTGGCGGAAAGCTTTCGGTTTATGATATCTTATTAAAGGGGATTTATTAGTTGTTTTATGACTCGTTTTGATTGAATTAACACTTCAATCATATTTTAACAAGCTCCATGAGTTAGAGGCGCCTCTTGAATATTCTATTTACAGGGTGGTTTATATCAATATTTGGACAGCATTTATGTAATTCTTATACAAACAAATCGTCTATCTTCGGTTTTGGGAACTGAAAGATAAATAGTTACTTCGATAAAAATACTTTAAGTAAATATTAGTTTTGTTTTATATATTACATTATGTTAAATTTGATAATATACATAACAACATTGAGCATTTTGTATTTTTTCGAAATTAAGTAGAAAAGAAGTAAATTAATTGTTTTAAATTAAAAGACATATTAGAATGCTGTTTATAGGGGATATATGTACAAAATGGCAATAGCTTTAAACACAAGTCGGCGAAAATCGGTTTTTTAAAACCGTATGGACAAAATGTCATACCTTTAAATTCGATATAATTATTGGCATAATTTTGCAAACAAAACTCCGTGTTCGTCTAGGACTGTATGTCCAAGAACTGTAAACCCAATGCCATAAATTTACTATCCTCTTCCGGGTCTAGATCTCGAAAAAAGGTCTTTAGAGTATAAGTGTGAACATTTCTCTGCATTATTATGAGAAGTATTAGGAAAATTTCGACTTCAACACAGTCTTGCCTCCAGGACTGATGATGAGTTGAGTTCTTATAATTTCTGGGCATTTTGGCTATCTATAGACAAAATATGCAAAATATGTCCGGTTTAATTAGATAAATTCCACTATTTGACAAAATGAGATGTATGCCAATTTGTCCATATTTCATTTTGAAAGAAAAAAATTTAAAAAAAATATAAATAGGATTCTATTTCTAGAAAATCTTTTTTTAAAAGAAAGATGAATCTTGAAGGGATAAAATAAGCACCAGGATAATATGTAAATTAGCGAAACTTTTCCAGTACGTTAAATTGAACAAAATGTAAATAAAATCTTATTTCGCTGGA
>JXOV01001794.1:11183-25573 GCA_001014945.1 Clogmia albipunctata
ACCCCTATGCCATTTTGTCCATATTTCCCCTACACGTAATCCCACTAAAATTTTAGATAATCTTTTTTTCGTATATTAAAAATATTTTAAATTTTTATTTAAGATTTTTTGAAGTTTAATATTGATAATATGACATTCAATTTCGCTCTATCAAAGTCGTTATTATAGCAAAAGTGCTGTAAAGAATTCTTTAAAGCACGTGTGCTTATTCTTTATTACTAAAGTGTGACCTCCGTAACAGAAATCCATTAAATTTATATGGTCGTCAATTTTTAAGGGCGTGGCTTACCTGTAATTTGCCAGTATTATCGATTTTTATTTTAATTTATTTGAAAAAGCACCTGTTGGAAATTTTTGAACTACTCCTCGCGGCTATGAGTAAGAGAGATATGCAAAATATTTCAAATTTTTAATTCAGAGCTGCCTAACGAACTTTTTAATTATACAATTAAGATAAGACATTATTAAACACTCGGGCCTTCTTTAAGGTACTCGCTACGCTCGTGGGTAAACCAACCATTGTGTTAAATAATGTCCTATATTATTGACCATGTTGTGTAAATAAATATTAATAACTGTTTCTTTTTAAAAGTACTAATTTTATTGGAAAATAAATTGAATAGAATTATATTAGAAAGTTGTTATGAATTTGTAAGCCAAATTTTATTTATTTTATGTTCATTTTGACATTTGTATTACATCATGTTCTTAGTAAATTTTTTCATCCCCCTAAGAAGTGTTGGAACTAAACAGGAATGTTGACGTATACAATTTTAGAAACATTCACCTTGTCCATTTGAAGGACAAAATCACTTTCCTGTGACAATTTAATGAATTTTTTTGAACCTTTAAAATTGAGGTATAAAGTGCGTGTATTTTATAGTTATTTTTGCTACAGTGTGAAATCAGCTGTTTGTAATGAAGAAACAAGTATGGAAATTCGATCCTTTTTTTGCCAAACTTTTTAAAAATATGTAGATAATTAAAAAACTGCATGTAAAAAAACTAAAAATTTCGAAAATATAAGCAATAAAAATGTTTACTTATAATGGTTATTTGTGCTATAGGGGTGTAAAAACGATGAAAAACTTCCCTTAAGCCATTTATTTCAGACTCAGTTCCTAATTAAACAAATGAATAACAGTTATTTATTATAACCGTCGCATGTCACGTTTTGGATAAAAAATTTGCAATTTAGGGTTAAAAACAGCGATTTAATTTAAGTTTGTTAGCATATATATGACTTTCATTTTGTCACTGGCGAAAAATAAGTTCAAAATTTCTACTTGTACAGTGACTTGTTTCGTAAATCAAATCGATGTTTATACACTTCATCCAACCAAGGAACATACGAGCAGGTAACACTCAAAGTAAGTTTTGTTGACTATGTTTGCCAATGGTTGTTAATTAGAATTGCATATTTTCCAACGTTGTTAAATCAAGAACCAATTTTGTAATAATTTTTTGATCCCAACTAAAAAAATTGTCACTTAATAGGAATTAAATTTATAAATTGTAAACCGATTACATTGCCCGCCCCATAGACGAAGTGGTAACACTCTCGTCTGCCTCCTCGGAGGCCGTGGGTTCGATCCTTGGGCCGGTAGGATTGACTAGATGCTTAATACACTGAAGATAAATAGTTATGGTAAGTCTAACACCCGTTAGTACTGCGGAAGCAGTACTGGGACAACCATGTGGGCCTAAAAAAATCCAAAAACTTTATAAATCCCTACCTCCTGGGAGACACCTGCAGGCTAAGCAGAACAGATCTCAGAGGACTAGTCGGCTTCCTAACAGGACATTATCCTGTCAGATATCATTTGAATAAAATGACCCTTTCAGATGAGACCATTTACAGGTTATGCCTGGAAGAGGACGAGAATACGGAACACATCTTATGTGAATGTGGGGCCTTAGTCAAAATTAGAAGGGAGGTTCTTTCTCGTGAGGTGTTAATTTAGTGAGATTAGAAATTTTCGGCCCGGAAGACTGTGACTTTCATTAGGAAAGTCGCTCATCTCCTGACCTAAAACTAAATTTGGACAATGCACAATAGATCTTACAGGTCGCAGTGCAAAATCCAAACTGTTTTTATTATTATTATTATAACACCTGGAGGTTGAGACTACCCCTAGTTCCATAATGGAATGTTGCGGGAAATATTTATTTTTTTTTATTTTTTAAACCGATTACATTTTATTTTGATGATGCTATCTAATTTCTTTGGGAGATTTCCCAAGTTCACCCAACCCAACTATTATTATGTCGAAATATTTCAAAATGGAGATTTTAATCCAATTTCTTTCTTAATCTTAATGACACCATACTATAAAAAACTTTTATTTTTCTTTAAATTGATTACAAGAGCATTTAATTTTGTTTAAAGATAATGCGTAAAAGTTTGTAAAACATTACCAAGGCGGGTGGTCTTTTGAATTAAATCAGAAAGTTGTTGATGATAATAATAACAACAAAGGAAACATTCCAAAGTGGAACAATTGCTTAATTCTTAATACCTTTTTCATTGCATTTGATGTTATTAAAACTTTTTTGTTCGGTTGGCACCTCAATCCTCGGCACATGTTCTGGTCCCTCTTTGTCCCTGTCCTCTTGAAAATCCGCCCCAAAACAGTGAGGGTTGCCAACTTGATCAGAATTTTGATTGAATTTTAAGTGATTTCAAATGATTATAGTTTAATTGTCGATTTTACCCTAAAATGTTGAATTTTGTTTGATATTTAACGTTTGATTAAAACATAATTCAGGTAAAGCTCTAGTTCGGTTAATACTGTTACAACCTAACGTTAATGTATTAAAATAGCTAGGTAATTTTAATATTATTATGATTAATAGGTACATACTCAATTTTTTAAAAATAGTCTTTATAAACAAAATTGAAACTTTAATTGGTTTCAAAGATATCATAGATTTATCTATTATATCTTTGAAACTTATGGTCTAGATAGCCTAAACTTACAACTATCTGTACATATAACTAACAACAAACCTCTCTTCTAAAGTATCTAGAGTCTAGACCTATACTGCCCTAGTGCGCGCACATGACGGGCCTAATAAAAACTTTTATCTTATCCTATCCCCTCCTAATTCTTCTCAAGAACGTTTTGATGGATCATTATACTATATTCCAATACTTTATTGTTTTCAATAAATTATTTAGGTGTCAGGCAGGGAGAACGAGAAAGAATTATGTGGAGAGGTTATGACTGTCCACCATACCCTTAATGATCCGTTTTCGTGTATTTGGACAATTATTTTATTCATACTTTTTATACTAATAACCAATTTTTGAAAGTATAATTTTGTTCTTGTGATCAATTTTTGAATATTGTTTTAGTTATTTATACAACAAGGTCGAAAATATAAAACATTATTAAACACAAGGGTTGTTTTAGTCCACGAGCGTAGTGAGTGTCTTAAAGAAGGCCCGAGTGATTAATAATGCTTATCGACCGTGCTTTATACAAAATTTTGCATTTTATAATAAATTAACACAAAAATTAATAAAGAACATTCGTTTTCTTAAAATGAAAATTTAATAAAATTTGTAGTCTCCTTCACATTTCTTTTCTTTATTTTTATAATTCTACGGGAAGGTAGAGAGAGTTATATGTTGTTTCTTTTACTTGCACATAGAAAATATCTCGTTGATCTTTTAAATAGTACGTTAAATTTAAACAATTTATGATGTTCTGCTTGAAATTGAAACCCGTTATGTGTATCTCTATTAAAACGGAATATTTAGATTTAAATAATCCGTTTTGTTGTGAAATCATTCACAAATATTGTCAAACCAAACACAACGGAACTGACTTCCATATAAATTTGTGGGTTTCTTTCACGGAGGTCACATTTTAAAAATAAAGAAAAAGCGTTAGTGCTTTAAAAAATTCTTTATAGCACTTGTGCTAAAATATTATTTATTAACCTTAATAATAACAATAAAATCCATGTTAACGTGTTGATCATAATAAAGTTGACAATTATTTTTTTAAAGTCAATAATGAGTAATGTTTATATAAAATATTAAACCTTTGTAATTTACACATAGGAAAATGCCAAACGGGACACATGACAACACTAACCACGATTCACCAGTCGCCGCCTCGACAAAAACAGAAAGCCCAAGTTTTTCGGTGTCGAATTTTTTGTTGTTCGGAGCCGAGTTTAATTCCCCCAGGAACAGTTTTTCCTCATTTGGTGCGGGAAATCGTCCTCATTACGAGGGAATTGTGCTACGTGCCAGGAGATAAACTTTATTGACCGGACTCTCGTCGTCATTTTATTTACTTATTTATGAGCTGATTTGATTTTGGAAGACGAAGACCGTCCGGACACTTTGAATAATTCGGCTTATCACATTTGATTCGTGTTCTGTATTCAGTGCCATTTGGAAAGTCTTTCTGAGGGATCTTTGTGAACGTCAATGAAATCAACATTGATACACCATTTGTAAGAGAATCGTTATTTGTTCTCCAGATGGAGATTCGATATAATTTATTTAGGGTTTGTGAAAATGTTTTTGCAATTAATTCGAGGAACAGTAATTGATTTTCATTAAGAGAAAAGGGTGGTTAATTAAGTTAGAGACGTTTAATTAATATTTTTTAGGTGTATGTCATAATAATAGCCAGAGAGGTTATAGTTTTAGACGGTGCTCTGCCTTTTAGCAGATTCGGGGGCAGATTTATTAGTATTAAAACGCCACGGTGGATGGAAGTCCACTACCGTAGCAGAAGGCTACATTGAAAATTCTATGGAGAATAAAATTAAAATAGCAAATCAAATAATCGCACCATCTTCAAGTTCGGCTGATAATAAAACAGTAAATTTAAATTCCCCAGAAAAAATGCCAGCATTCAACTTTTCTTATTGTAACAATATAAATATTAATATCACTAAATAAATGGTGCTACGGTCCGGTGATCAGTCATATGTATTTATATATATGAGTGAGGGCTATAACTCAGTCATAGGTTGTTTGGTCCAATTGTACAATACAATACAATGTCATAATTATACTACGAATTTGGTATTTAATATTGCCAATGCAACACTCCAATGAGTGTTCAATACGAATACTTGGAATCGACCAACCAATGTCGTTATTCGAACTGAATTAACAAATTCATGTCTATGCCGACGACGTAGATATTGTGACTAAAGCTAAAAACTCTATATTTTTTGCTTTTTAAATTAACTCAGAATAACTGCCACAGAAGTTGATTATCAAATCAATTTTAAAGAAAATAAAAACCAATATTTTCCATGGAAATGGTTATAAACATAACGACTCATGAGAGAATTAGTTGAGTTGAGGAAGAAGAAGAAACGTAAATTTCCAAGGACAAGAAATATGTGATTCGAATGGAAATATTTTCTACTCTCTACTCTACCAACAACAGTCAGTAATGGAAGAATGATTACTGAGGTCGGTGTAATAGGTGTTAAGTACGAGTATATATTATTTAATGGAAATATTAGATTTAAAAGTTATATTATTTTTATTTTGATGTTTTTAAATGTTATAAAAAAATTAAAGTTATTTAGATTGTCAATATTCCAAGAATATATTAGAGAGTTCTGGTTAAGTTTACAAACGGACATTCAAATATGACTCTATTCAAATATAAGCACCATGTTTTTGGACCATTAAAAGGACAAGAAAGATTGATCTCCTTGATATTATTCTTGAAATATTGGATTGTTCTACATGAAACTTTACACTTTGATTATAGTTTTTTTTTATCTTTAATTCCCGATAAGGTTAAGCGAAAATTATAAAATTTTTGGATTTATATTGAAAGCTTAAAATGTGTCAAAAACAGTGATTAAAAAATTTAATTAGGATGACCTTCAAAACATAACTATGAGAAAAATCGCTGCCTTTAAATAATAACTTCATTTATGCATTTATTTATTTTGCGTAAATCTGGAGTATCCTTAATCAAACATCCAGAGCAATCAATCATCTTATATTGTCTTCATGAATATTTTCGATATCTTTAAGTTCCCCTGTATATCTCAGCTTTAGGCATTCTGACCATATTATGCTCGATTGTTTGTTGGGTCGCTTCACACTGGCAGAATGGATCATTTTTGAAAACCAGTTTGCTTATAAGAAAGTTGCAACTTCCGTGGTCTGTACGAAGACGATTCAAACTACACCAGGCCTTACGGGGTAGTTGAAGTTCCGACTTGACATCTTTACCAAATTCAAAGATTGGAGATTGATGCTCTTAACTGACTCTACTTCCATTAACCCAGATTGTTATACTTGTTATACTTAAAATTTTAATTACTCTTAAAATGAACTGACTCAACACCTTTACATTTCAATATGTTTCGCATTTATAAAACGTATTTGAAGGACCCAGTTTCAGTGTGTCCGAGGGGTGTGATTTTATCCCTTATAGAGTTGTCAAACTTCTGGAGGACAGAATACTTTTAATGGTCTATCATACACCATACTGCTTATAAACAGAAATATATTGTTTAAAATGCAGTTTGTTTCAGTTAAAAATATTAAAAAAACAAAAAAGTAGGCATTAAAAATTTTGGGCACAAGGTGTAAAGTTTCATGAGGTACGACCTTATCACAATGGAAATACTTAAACTTAAATATTATAATACTCATGATCTTTACTTCGAACTATTATAAACGAAGAGTTTATAAGGACATTATTATATAATTTCTTAATTTTAATGATGAAAAAGGTACACGTTAAAATTATAATTCTAAAATATGATTTTTGGATAAAAAAAATAAGAAATAAAAATTATTCTAGATTAGACAGTAACTTCTTCTAATAATGAAAATAGCTTAAATATCATAACAATTATGGCTTTTTTCAAATAGAACAGTTTTAAAGGACATAGATATTTTTTTATATTAATTTTAATAATTAGAAAGGTACACGTTAAGGATTAAAATTGTAATTAAAAAAATCAGTTTATAAACCCCCATTCAGCTTCTAAACACCTTTGAAATCCTTGTCATAAGCATTCATTATTCGAAACAATTTTTATGAAAGGAATTAAAAGCGGAATGATTAAAAGAGGACTACATAAATGCCGCCTTTGAACAGATAAACCCGTTATTGATTAAATGTAGAGACTTTTTATATAACGAGTCCTTGTCGAGGAGCTTTAATGTGTGCCGTGTATTCACATGGGCTTCTCGCAACATTAACCACCTTTAATATTTTGCCAAGCAGGAGAAAGTGTTCAGATAAGCGCCTCATTCTTCTTTTTCCTCGCCCGCCCTTCTTCCCTTGCTCCCTTTGAAAAGGAGCTACGGAACCGAATAAATTATCAGATTTATGTTGCAATACTTAACGCAGAGTGTAAATCTTATCATTTGCATACATGTGTCGTGTGTGCGTGTTTGTGTTTTTGGCCGCGAGAAAGTGTGTCGAACAAAAGGGCAAACATTTCAGAGCGATTTACAAGCTTTTGTGTTATATCGCAGCATTATATTAGGCACTTTGAAAAGTTTTGACAGCAAAATGAATAAATTTATGGTTTTAAAAATTTGAACGAAATTATTGACAAATATATCTGAAAATCAGTATTTTCTAAAATAATTTCTTATTTCAATTGATTTATTGAGTTATTTTGTTGAATAAAGTTCACATTTAATTTTATTTTTAGTTTAATTTTATTGATAATTCTAAAAAATAATTCAAATAATCCTGTTTTGAAAATAGAGATGGAGGGAAGTCGAATAATACATCTGGATATTTGTTCTTGACATTGATGAATTTCATGAATTTTCAAGTTGTTTTGTTTTATAATTTGTCGTTTGAACTTTTATTTTTTTTAAATATTGATTTTTTAAATTGATATTATTAATTTATTCTTTTTAAGGCGTAAGTTCTGTACACTAGTGCTTTTAAGAATTTTATACAATTCTATCAAAAAATGTTTACATTTTGGTAGCCAATGCTTTTTCTATAAATTGTGTCATAAACGTGCAGTGTTGAATAAAGTATAATTCAATACCTATTAACTGGCTACTAATACACNATAAATAATCATGGAAAAATCTAACACGCGTTGGTTGAGGTTGAGACTATCCCTTCATACCAGAATGTTGTGGGAAATATTTTTTTTTATAATTCAATATCCGCAGACAATTACAAATTGTGTAAATACACGAAATTAGTATTTTGTACCAAAATGTAACTACTAAAAATTATAATTTTTAATCTTAGTAGTGTAGAATCGAAATATATTTTGAAGTTTTTCATGTCTCTATAATGAAGTATGAGTTATTTATCAATATAATTTTTTTCACATTAAATGACAAAAAAGTAATGTTCTTCTTAAATGTTTGATTATGACTTTAAATATGGTTTAAATAATGAGAACTATCACGGGCATATCAGTGATATGCTTGTCGTGATATTTTGAACAATTGAGACCAAAATTGTATGTGGTTAGACCTTAATTTAGTACTGGGTTGTCTTCTTATTCTTTACTTCATATTTCGCGAAAAAATAGCAGATAAATATGTGAGTTGTATAAAATCTTATAAAAAACTAGTTGGAAAAACACTCGTATCTTTTAGACAACGCATTTCTTCCGTTTTATAAAACTTTACTCGTGTTTAATTATGGTTCATTTTCCCACACGTTCTTAAAATAATTATTTTAAATCGTTTTTCTTTGTTTAATTTTATATTCGANAGATAAATATGTGAGTTGTATAAAATCTTATAAAAAACTAGTTGGAAAAACACTCGTATCTTTTAGACAACGCATTTCTTCCGTTTTATAAAACTTTACTCGTGTTTAATTATGGTTCATTTTCCCACACGTTCTTAAAATAATTATTTTAAATCGTTTTTCTTTGTTTAATTTTATATTCGAGTTTTTAGTTTTGAAGAAACGAAAGGGAAAAACGTCAAATTTTTGTATATCCGACTCTCTCAGATATCGGTAGTAGATTTTTAATTTTGTGTAATGCTGTTACGATTCTCTATTTTGTTCTGAAATAAAAACATCGAAACAAAATTTGTGACAGAGAAATAAGAAGCGGTTTATGGAAAAGGTTTTTTTAAATTCCATGATTGTTTCTTAGAAAATGAAGTTAAACAAATAATAAGAAAAAGGTGGTGGCATTCCCGAAACACGGTCAGATGTAAGGCCCAAATTTGAAATTTTAAAATCAAAATTTAACACATTATAAGTTTTTAATGTTTATATTTTTCTTAAGTTTTGACTAACATGTATCTTAAACTATAAATAGAAAACAAATTCGTCTCAAATTTTGCAATTTTTTACAAAATAAGTTGTCGTGACTTCTAGACCTCCATCTGACCATATTTCGGAAATATTCTACCAGTAAAGGGCCAATATAAAATGAACAAAACCGAAACAGTTAAACAGACATATTTGAATTTATTTGGTATAAAATGACTTTTGGTTGTTTTAGGTAGACTACCGCCAATAGTATATATCTTTAATCAACAAAGGCAGGTATTTTTGTGTGGAACAGAACAACAAAAATTCCTCCAAATTTTTTTTGTTAATTAATTTAAAATTGCACAAAATTTTGTAGAAAACATGATTGATAAGTATTATTACAAACTTGGACATTTTTTAAAGGATCCTTTTGTTTAATAATTGTGCTACGTCACCTAGAAGGACGTCCGTGTCATTTTCGTTGAATCATCCGGAAAAATGCCTTTGACTAACATTTAACCCGACTTCGGTATAAATGTGTTTGTTGCAAATGGCGGATTTAAAGTTAATTGAATTTTAAATTGAAATTTTTTCATTAAAATATTGTACACACAGGATATGGAAGATTTGTCATTAAAGAAATAATGGCAGTTTTCAGATTTTCTATTGAACCTTCTTGAAATTTGAGAATTGACAAAATTTTAATTTAAAATTATTTATCTGTGAGGTAGTATTTGTGTCAATTTTATTGACCGTCTAGGCGGTTTTCGCTTAATATCTCACCTTACTTTTTATTCCCCTAAAATTCCAGACTATATAATTAATTGTTTTAGAATATCACGGTTATTTAAACCTTAAAATCATTATTAAAAGAACTTTGTGAAAGACCTAATACAAAATAGGAAAAAATTGGTGTCGAACATTGGGGTGGCGACGTTGCAAATAAATAGCAAATAGGCGTGTATAAAACAAAAGGGAATTTTAATTTAAAAACGACACAACATCATCAGGTTTTTGCCATTTCCTCCTTGGCTTTGTCATTTAATTTAATTTGACGCTACAGAATTGTGTTGCTCTTTTACTTGTAATATTCCACATGGGGTTCTAAGCTCTGAAAGGCTCGTGGATTTGATTAAAACAGTATTCAAATGGGCTCTCGGTATCTGTTTTTCAAAGCTCTCCACAAGATTATTTTAATGAGGTGAAAACAAATTTGCTTTTGAATAATTTCCAAACAATTAGGAGGATGTTCTTTAGTTGCTAGAAAAAGGAAATTGCTTTAGGGTTTTTCGAATTAATATTTATCTTTTGGTTTTGTGAAATTTATTATTTATAGCACATTAATAATAAACTTGAAGTTGATGTGCTATAAAATAATAAATTTTCAGTTAACAGCTATTATACATTTGATTTTAAAACTACATTAGGGTCTCGAGAAATATATTTGAATTCAAAGTACATTTTTATTTAAAACAAATACACATTCGTTTGCGAACACCCGATCTGAAAAAAAGTAAAAGAACAAAGAGTTGATAATTAATGCAATTATTTCAGTTGTTAGGTATAGAGAAGCAGTTCTTTTTATGCGAAGTAATTATCTAGTCAATTGAATATCCAATATTCATTTGCATATGTGCAATTATTTTAAAGACTATCATTAAAATCATGAATTGAATTTGTGATAACAACGAGGCATTGATTTTTTTTATCAATTATTTTCTTATATTGTAAACGAATCCACCCATAGTCAGGTGGTTAGCACCCTTGAATGCCTCCTCGAGGTCAAATTCTGGACGAATATTTTTCTAGTGCGAAAAAGTTTCCATTTGTGTATATCACTAACATTGCGCAATAATATTCATAGCGAATTATAAATTTGTGATGGCGCAAACAAATAAATGAAATAGGCGGATTGACTGGACCCGTTTACAACCGGTCTTAGGTGCTATTAATTGATTAATAATACACTGAAAACAAATAGTCACGAAAAGTCTAACACCCGTTGGTTGAGATTAAGACCACCCCAAGTTCCGTACAAGAATGTAGTGGGTAAATATTAATATTATTATCAGTAACCGAATCATGTTATAATCAGTGGAATAATAAACATTACAACAAATCTAAATAAAAATAAATACTAACATTCAAATTATAAATGATTTTTTGGGATAAATTTCAATTTGAGAAATGTTCGAATATATCGACGATCCGAGAAATAATGACACAAATGCTAAAATGACAATTTTAAAGGACAGTTAAAAAACGAGTAGCAGTCGTATAGAATACGAAATGATATAACTCCGCCCTTCAGGCCCGATAAAGAAAACTCCGACATAGAAACTTGTTTACCGATTAGAACATGCTACTATATAGTTACTACCGAAATTTTAATAAAATCGGACTTGTACTTTTGTTGGTAAGCGAGTTTTTAATTTTAAATTTTGAGTAATTGAACAACGCAATATCGCACCAAAGAGATCAGAGCAGTATTTGCCGATCTTTAATCGATATCGAAATAAGTTTTTCCATCATTTTGTAAGTAATGGAAAAGTATTAATCAACTGGTCCACCAGAAGCCTGGATTAATCGAAAACGTAGACAGTAGTCCGAAGACGCGCTCTTGAGGCGTATTTTACATTCGATGCCTGTAAACACAATAAAAGTAAAAGTGGGGGGCTGTTCAAAACGATAGGCAGGTCATATTGTGATATTAACCTCTTCGAACATGTAGGCTAGACAATAGTCAAACAGCTCTCGAAACTGATAGTTTGAACTTGAGGAAACTACCTCGTGTGGCGATCATGAGTGAAGCTACGGTTACGTTCTTGTTCATATATGTGACGGATATGCTGGTTGTAACTTTATACTTAGTTGCATTTGAGAAACTTTTGCTTTGCGCGATTTGAAATCGAGAATCCATTTTTTCTAATATTTCAAATATAAATCCCCCCTAAATATTAATAACTACCATTGAGATATACAAAAAGAGTAAATATGCTGCTTATTTTATATATTAATTATTTAAAACGTAATTAGGATTCAATTTTATTGGTTATTGCTTAATGGACAAAGAACCCTCTCGGGGATTATAGCTTTTATTCACATATAAAATGTATGAATAAGATAATTGTCCAAATGCACGAAAACGTGTCATTATGGTGGACAGCCCCCTCCACGTAATTCGCCCTAGCTCTCCCTGACTTACACCATTCATAATCCTAACTCACTTATTGCTGTCGTTATAGTTATTCTTTTAATTAATCAGAGAAGAGTTTGGGTGGGAAACGACAAAAGTGTTAATTCAGCATCGCACACTAGGGCAGTATAGGTCTAGCTATTTTACAGGAGAGGGTTAATGTTAGTTATACTATATACACAGTTAGTTTGTATTGTCATGTAATTTCATACTTAACATGTCATGTAATAATATTGTGGGGTTGATATCTCCCTGCAACTATAGCCCTTCCTTGTCATTAAAATATAGATTTTCCATTCATTATTTGATATTTTAATAAAACTGTCTATCGTAGGCAATAGGAACGACATTAAATTTTATTAATCTTGATCATTTCTCTAGGAGCATTTTACTAGTAAGTAGAATGATTAAAATAAGATTACGACGTAATTAAATTATTTTGTAAAATATAATGAAATACTACTAGCCTTCGACTAATAATGTTTTATCAATTGATTTTCAAATCATCAGTAGTAAACTCACAAATTCGGTTTTATATGAGTTTTAAATAATAATATTGTCAAATAAAACTGCAATAATAACCTTTAAATTAATACCAGAATCTTTTAGAAAATGTTTACAACAAAATTAAGGAATGTAAATAACGAAAACCTTATTTTTTGCGTAAATTTTAAAAATTGGTTAATTTATTCAAGCGGAAAACCTTACGTATTACACAAATTTTGTTTTTGATCTTTAAGAAAGAGTTGTGTTTGATGAATGTTTTAAATGAAACCCCCTCATACTTTTGTATTGGATTACATTCTTATTATTTTTTTGGGACTAGAAGCAAATTTAAACTTCTTTATTTTCTTTCAGCGGAGAAGATAACCCAAAGCATAATACAAAAGCAAAAATTTAAATAACGTATTTTCCCCTTAAAAAGATAGACACATATTTATGACTACAGTTTTTTATCTGATGAAATAGCTTTGGTATTTACTAGTATGTACATAAAGAATACGAAATAATGGGATGGTAAACTGATATAGATACCAAGAAGTCTGTTAAGGAAAATAAAATAGGTTTTATAATAGTTTATGTTCAAGAATTTAATTTTTTTTTAAATTAGAATTCTAAACAGATAAGTATATTTCGATACAAGTGATGCAATAACGGTTATTACTGCACGAATTTACTATGTATTTTGAAAAGCACAGCGAGTTCAAATAAGTAGATGTGTCATTAAATTGGTGACGAGTCAGACACAACGGTTTTTTTTTCAAATTGTGCAGCAACCATTCACAAAGAAATTCTTAACGGAAAATATTTCAATTATAATGTGTAGAGATATGGTTATGACACCAATTTGTAATTTTATTATATTGGTGACAATTTGCGTGCAAATTTTGAATTATTTCAGCACTCCGTACAGAAAAGTAAACCGTTACAGAACCAATTTGCGTTAAGAAAAGTCTACTTTTCGATACGGAATCGCACAAATATTTTACTACACTTAAATTAAACTCAACACTTATATGTACTTAGCATTAATTTAGTTTTATATCTATTGAAATTTATTTTTTGATAGAAATAACACAATTATTGTTTAAGTAATTGCAAGTAACTATGTCTTTTGCTAGTCGAGTGAAAATTTTGATGATGAAATGAAACTGGTAAAGGANTATTTTACTACACTTAAATTAAACTCAACACTTATATGTACTTAGCATTAATTTAGTTTTATATCTATTGAAATTTATTTTTTGATAGAAATAACACAATTATTGTTTAAGTAATTGCAAGTAACTATGTCTTTTGCTAGTCGAGTGAAAATTTTGATGATGAAATGAAACTGGTAAAGGATTTTTCTTTGCTTTGTGCGATTTCAAAGCAACTTTAAAAAGTATGGAACTGAAATGAACATATGTAAAAAATATTTCTAATAAAAATAAGGAGCCTATATAATTTTTGTAGGATACCCTGGAAAGGGGTCAGACAGACTT
>JXOV01001795.1:0-84123 GCA_001014945.1 Clogmia albipunctata
TCGCAAGTCGTCTGATTCACCACCGGAACCTTAACAAACAATTTGATATCACTCGGGGCATTTCCCATCCTTGAACTAACTGAAATTTGACCTCAATTAATAATGTTTCATAAAGATGGATGTTGAACAACTTACAATAATCAGTTTGTCCCCAACCAACCAAAGTCATACTGTTTCCTGGAGTAACTCCTGCATTCAGTTCCTTCGATGGAAGGCAAATCGAATAGACGAAGTGAGTATAAGTGACTGGTTTTTTTAGTTTTATAAGGGCGATGTCGTGGTGCTTGCTCCGACTGTTATCGTCGTAATAAGGATGGATTATCACTTTCTCCACCTCAGCGTTCACTACTTTATCGGCACAGTCGAATACACCATCGTATTCCTGAATACAGTCCGGATCACTCATAATGTTATACTCGCCCAATCGAACGGTTATCCTAAAATTTAAAAAAAAAATCAATCTCAAATCTCTGCTTAACTATGGTGCAAGGGTATAAAGTTAGCTGTTTTTATTTGGAACTGGAAAAAATAATTTATTGTTTTTTTTTCATCTTTTGCTGACTCTTTATCTTTGCCTTCTGGAAAGTAAACACTCTCAAGTTTCATTTCCTAATATTCTCAGAACGTGGCCTAACCAACTGGTTTGTTGTGTTTTGCGAACTTCACAACATTCATATCTTGTTGTGGAGATCTGATCCAGTTTGGTTTTATTACAGATTCAATAAGCTCTGTTGTAGAAAATCATAGCTATTTCTAATAATATTCCTTACTAATTGGTATCTGTTTATAATGTTGCTGTTATTAGCTGTAGCTGCTTCGTTTTGAACGCAACCACCTCTCCAGTCCATCCTGACCGCCCATTGCCTTTACCCGCTGGTCTAAGAGATCCGCCACCCCAGGGGGACCATATAGCTATTGGATTGAGTATCGTTTAAACCTGGAGACACTGTGCTCCTCTACATTGCACAAGGGGTACATTGGGGAGCTTTAGTGCCATGGGGTCGACTCTGTTGACATACTGCCTCCGAAATGTGGATTTGTCAGTCCTTAGGTGTGTCAGTAGTCTTCTGGTTTGTCTAAGAAGCTCCCACTCTTTATGATAGGCTCTACTTCTGATTAGATTTTACAGCTTGAGATTTCCTCCGTTTATTAAATGTATTCCGAAACATCTTAAAGATTCCACTGATTCAATGTAATAGTCAGTGAACTCTTGCGGCCGTATTTTGTCTTGGTGTCATTTAAAATTATTATAACGATTCTTACACTTGTTTTCATACATTATCTAACAATAAATTATGTGTTTTTCTAGGTCACATAGAAAAAAATCACACAAAATACTTACAGATTACCTCCTATATCTTTTATTGTAGCATCAGAGACACAATGCGCTGCTGTAAGTACGTAGTTCCTCTTAATTAGAGACCCACTGCATCCGTACATGTTGGAAGCTTTAAACACACATATTAATACAGATTTTCATTTGTACAGTACAAAGTTACTTGTAGTATTGTAGATCAATAAGGCTGCCCACGGATACTCATCGAGTTCAACGAAATTTCCTCCGATAATTCTTTGATCAAAGACTATTCCACAATCTTCATCGCCAACTGCTCCAAATTTGTTTTGTAATATTTCTTCAATAGGAGTTCGTTTTTTAAATTTAGTTTTGTCCACGTCACATGTCGTATTCCTAAAAAAACGTGTGCAAATTCATTATCGAATTTTGAACTTTTTTTTATTTACAATCAATTTCAGTCATTACCACTATGACTAATCAAACACTTTATTTATATGTATTATCTGAATTAAACTGGAAATCCCAACGACCATATTTGATTTGTTGAGAACACTTTTTTGTAATGTTTATATAAATTAGGTACTTAATCAAACAGTTTTACATGGAAATCCATTTATATTCTACGTAATACTTCATGTTTTATACTAAAAATTCAATTCAATTTGATGAATTAAACATTATCTTACTGATAACCGGCAGAGCCAAGGGGACAGCAGATGAAACCTGGAGCATCGCACTGCACCTTGCGAATAAAGTTGATTTGCTCCAATGTTATGGGGGATTTTTTCATCAATTGCTTATAAGGAGCACATTCCTCTAAATTTACACAACGACCTTCTGATGGCGTTTGATTTGGAATATTGCATTTTGGCGTTGCTTAAATTAGAAATATATAATTAACTAATTGGATAATCAAACAATAACAAATGAATTCAACTCACAATGAACACCACTTAAAATTTGCAGGCCGAATAACAAGAACACCAACTTTTCCATTTCGCTCAGACTTGAGAAATCTTACCACACACGATCGAGGTGTCCACTCAACTGATCAGCACTACCGTCGTTGGCGTCTCAACGTATCTGTACAGACATATACCGATCTCCGATCTATACAGATAGATCGGTCTTAATTACCATGACCAAAAAAACCCAGACTAACAAAAATTTCCTGGCTTGTCTATTCTCTTTTGTTTTTGGCATATATTATTATCAATATTGTTCATTAGGTGAGAAAGTGTAGACAAGGGTTATCGGCCGGAAAAATGTATGATTGAATAGCGAAAATCCGATCGATAGTTATAAAAAACTCATTTTAATTAATTTTTTATTGTTTTGTGTATTAAGATTATAATAGCCGGCAACGATTATTGAGACCAGAATTTAATTAAAAATGATGATTTTTATGCATTTTAGTTACATAAAATCGATATTATGACACTAAAATTTATTCTGTCAAAGTCGTTTTTATAGCACTAGTGCTTTTTCTTTATTATTAAAGTGTGACCTCCGTGAAAAAAATCGATCAAATTTTCGATTTAAATTTTATATTTTGTTATGTAGGGTTTAACTATATTTGCGAATGTTTGTGTTTGTTTTTGACTGTTTTACCGGATGGTTGAAAAATAAATTAGTACAAATTAGTTCAAATTTAAACCATCCGTTAACGGATAATAGTTCCTATGTGAAAGTAAGAGAAGCAAGATATTGCTTTCTGTATTTTCTCTAAGAATTAGAAAAGAACACGAAAACAATGTGAGGGAGGGCCTTCTTTAAGGCACTCGCTGCGCTCGTGGCTTAAAACAACCCTTGTGTTTAATGCTTTATCTTATCGACCTTGTTGTATAAATAACTATTAAAGTTAATCTTTTGTTAATTTTTCGGATTCATTCATTCTAAATGGATTAGAACTGGATTTGCTATGGTAGCTTCAACAATGTTTTATCGTCGAGTTCGTTTCCGATTTTTTAAAACTAATAAAGATTAAATGCAAAACGTAGATGCTTCTGGTACCCATTTTGAAAATCTTTAATAAAAAACGTGTATTTGAAGAAAATTTTTTTTCTCTAGAGCCTATTAAACATTTTTTTTGTCTTCATCCTACATTTGCGCTTTTGATCGATTATTGTTTACAATGTTTGTCTGGAATTTGGAGTTCTGCTTTTACTCTTTTATATGCATACCTACCTAAGTCCTGCAACAACCGTCTTGATCTGTGTAGTCCGAAATTGACTGGCAATTCAAACTAACCGTACATAATACTAATATAATATTAATCCTCTTCTAAACAGTGCTCAGATCTATACTGCCCTGGTGTGCAATGCCGAATGGCTGGTTATTAATAATATCCCATTATGATGGGTTAGTATAGTAGCCTCAAAATAAAATTATGTAATTGTTATATTGATACCAATAAGATGTTTTAAAGCAATTGTGATAGGGTGAAGAACTAGGGCGATATATTTATAAACGAATACAGGCTATAATCGCTAATAGGGTTCTGCGCCTAGCCTACCACACCCGATTATTTTTACTTTAAATAATAATCATTAACTCATTCTTGGACCTAGTAAAATATCGACAGCCCAGGTTAGAATATGTTAACTTTGAGTCATTCCACACATCCTTATGATGTTTAGCGGAACTATAATCTGCTTTAAGAAATATAAAAAGAACTTGAACAATTTAATATAATAAATAATCGGGAAAGAGTTAATACCAAAGAAATCAACATGAATTACTAAATACCTTATTAATTGAATTATTATTGACCAATCTGACATTAAATTCCATAACATGAACATGGCATGAACTTTTACCAACACCGTGTAATTTACGTACTAGAATTTGTGCAGTTTTTAAACAAATTCCCAACAAAAAAAATTTTAGTTCTGTAATTCTCGTCAATTTTTTTTGTTGGTAAAATTACTGTTATTAATAAGATTTTTTATAAACAGTAACAGAGAAAAATTGAAGCATTAATTTAACCTCACATTCTAAAGTAATTCAATGACAAGTTGATGTCACTTAAAAACCCCAATGAAAAACCACACTATAAATAAAATTTAAAAATTAAAGACAAAACATCAAAATTTCCAAAATTTAATTATGGTTTATTGCGTTCTCAATCCAGTTAATATATTGCTCCGTTCTTGTATATATGCCCGGAAAGCCTTCATCTCCACAAGCGATCTTGCCTTTGCTTCCTTTACCTAAGCTTACAATTCCCGAGCAAACATATTTATTGGCTGCTCCATTCAGATACATCAACCCACCACCACTGTCTCCTGGACAAGCGTCTCTGTTCTTCTCCCCACCGGCACACATCTGACCCATTCCCAACTCCAAGTTTAAGTTCCGGAACACGTTCTCGCAAGTCGTCTGATTCACCACCGGAACCTCGACATACAATTTGATGTCACTCGGAGCATTTCCCAGTCTTGAACTAACTGAAATTTGACCTCAATTAATAATGTTTCATAAAAGATGGACGTTGAACAACTTACAAAAATCAGTCTGTCCCCAGCCAACCAATTTCATTTTATTTCCTGGAGTAACACCAGCATTTAGTTCCTTCGATGGAAGGCAAATCGAATAGACGAAGTGAGTATAATTGACTGGGTTTTTGAGTTTTATTAGGGCGATATCGTGGTGCTTGCTCCGACTGTTATCGTCATAATATGGATGGATTATCACTTTCTCCACCTCAGCATTTACTGCTTTTTCGGCACAGTCGTAGCCATTTAATTCCTCAATACAGTCAGGATCACTCCTAATATTATACTCACCCAATCGTACGGCTATCCTAAAACAAGAAAAATGATATATCTGGTTATCTAGTCAATTAAGATTGGAAAACTACCAGTTTAAGTTAAAATGGTTATAACAATTTTAGCACAATGCAATGGTGAGATATTTTAAGTTAAACATATTCCTAATTCTTCATGTATACTTGTATATTTTAACTTTATTATAGACAATGTAAGCAAAATAATCTCAATGGAAATAATCAGAAAATACGCTCGTAAAATAATTTAATAGCGTAATTAAAAAGTATCCATTTAAAAAATAATAAAAAATTAATTTCAATTAAAATTTAATACTATTCCTAACATGAAGTGTTTATTACACTGAGCTTTATGGATATATTATCTAATACTAAATAATTTTTTTTCTAAATACTCACAAATTTCCACCTTTTTCTTTGATAGTAGCCTCAGAGACACAATGCGCTGCTGTAAGTACGTAGTTCTTCTTAATTAGAGTTCCACTGCATCCGTACATGTTGGAGGCTGAAAACACACACATTATTATAGATTTTCATTTGCATTGTACAAACTTAACAAACATACTTGTAGTGTTGTAGATCAATAAGGCAGCCCACGGATACTCATCGAGTTCAACGAAATTTCCTCCGATAATTCTTTGACCAAAGACTATTCCACAATCCTCATCGTCATCTGTTCCAAATCGGTTTTGAATGTCTTCTATAGGTGTACGGTTTATAGTTTTGGTCTTGTCCACATCACATGTAGTATTTCTAAAAACAAATGTATGCATATTCATAATCGAGTCTTAATCGTTTTTTACATTTCTTTATAATCAATTACAGCCATTACCACAATGATGAATAAGTCAAATAATTACATTTAAATTAATTGATCTCGGTTTTAATTTTAATAATTTTTACTAGAAAATTTTACCATTTTAATCAAACTTTGGTTGTTTTAGTAGTGAAATAAACATCCACAATATATATATTTTCTGAATTAAACTGGAAATTCCAACTAATATATTTGGCTCGGTTAAAACATTTTTCAATGTTTACAAAACATCACTTACTCGTATCAAATGTTTTATAAATGGAAGTTCATCTAAATTCTACTTTACGCTTCACGATTTCTACCACAAATGAAATAAAAAGACGAACTAAACACAAACACAATCTTACTGATAACCGGCAGAGCCAAGGGGACAGCAGATGAAACCTGGAGCATCGCACTGCACCTTCCGAATAAAGTTGATTTGCTCCACTGTTATGGGGGACTGCTTTAACAATTGCTTGTAAGGAGTGCATTCCTCTAAATTTACACAACGACCTTCTGATGGCGTTTGGTTTGGAATATTGCAATTTGTCGCTGCTAAAATTAGAGTATTTAAAATTAGCTAATTGGGTAATCAAACACACCAATTCAACTCACAATAAACACCATTTAAAATTTGCAGGCCGAATAACAAGAACACCAACTTGTCCATTTCGCTCTGACTTGAGAAATCTCACCACACACGACTGAGGTGTCCACTCAACTGGTCAGCGCTGCCGTCGTTGAGCGTCTCGGCCTACCGTATCTGTCTGTATAGATCGCTGTCCATTACCACGACCAAAACAACGCAGACTATCAGTAATTACCCTGGCATTGAATTTGTGTTAACATATTTTAATATGCATAATAATACTCACTTGCCACAAACACATTGCCAATTAATGCGAAGAATAAAACAGTTTAATAGTTTCTTACTAATAAACACAAGACAATACAGATAATAGCTTATTGGGCGTCAACTTGGTGCCTTCGGTAGGCGCTTCTAGACCTGTTTTGAGAAGCTCAAACAGTCATTATTAACTGCTACCTGGGCGCACAAGTTTTGAACCTGACCTAAGACATAGAAGTTATATCAATAAAAAGAACAAATAAGCTATTTAACTATGAATAAATAACTGTTTTATGTAAAGAATAATTTAAGTGTGAATACGTAACCAGTAAATAACTACACAAATTTTTGCAATCCTATATTGAAAAGTTTTAGTTAATACTATTTGTGCCTAAAAGTTCTGTAAACTTTTTTTTAAATACTAATATCAGTAATGATACAAATTCTATATTTTGAAAGACAAATTTCGATATGAATGAGTTATATAAAAATGATTATTAAATTAATATTTGAAGCAAAAGTAACTGTTTTTGACTTGATCCAAAAATTGTTTTAATACACTCCGCAAAATATTTTCAGATGCACTTAATTTACACAAACAGTTCCACAATCTATTTAAAATCATAATTTGCCACAGAGGAATATTTAGAGACCGAACAATAAAAATTACACCTAATTCCTATGTATTCAAATATATAAAGAAAAAACCCATATTTTCAAAAGTGTTCCTCAATTTCTACTGCTAAATAAGCACAAATTATCAATATAGTTTTAACTAATTTATTTAGATTTCACTTTTTCGTATTGTCTAACAATCACCGATAGCATCAAAATACACAATAGGTGTAGGGGGAGTCCGCCAATTATCTGGTAGGTTTAGGTCTGGTTCTTCAGTTGTTGGCCAGGAAACGGTTGGAAAAGGTGGAGGACTCCATGTTGGGGGTGTATCGTCCGTTTGTTCTGTAGTTGGAATAGTTACTGTTGGAACAGGAGGAGGACTCCAAGTTGGAGGAGTATCATCTGTTTGTTCTGTTGTAGGAATAGTTACTGTTGGAACAGGAGGAGGACTCCAAGTTGGAGGAGTATCATCCGTTTGTTCTGTTGTAGGAATAGATACAGTTGGAACAGGTGGAGGACTCCATGTTGGTGGAGTGTCATCTGTTTGCTCTGTAGTTGGAATAGTTACTGTTGGAACTGGGGGTGGAGACCATGTTGGAGGAGTATCATCTGTCTGCTCTGTAGTTGGAATAGTAACAGTTGGTACTGGTGGCGGACTCCAAGTTGGAGGAGTATCATCCGTTTGTTCTGTTGTAGGAATAGATACAGTTGGAACAGGAGGAGGACTCCATGTTGGAGGAGTATCATCTGTTTGCTCTGTAGTTGGAATAGTAACAGTTGGAACTGGAGGTGGAGACCATGTAGGAGGAGTATCATCTGTTTGTTCAGTAGTGGTTGTGGTTTCAACGACGTCTGTTGTTGGTAACGTCGGTGTGACCCAAGGTGTAGTTGTTTGCTCGGTAGTTGGAATTGTTGGTGGAGTCCAATCCGATGATTGTGTTATATCGGTCTGGTCTGTAGTTGGAATCGTCGGCGTGGCCCAAGATGTCGTAGTATCTTCAGTTGTTGGAATAGTTGGTGTAACCCATTCCTCAGAAGTTGTAGTCACATCTGTTGTAGGAATGGTTGGAGTAGTCCATTCCTCAGACGTTGTAGTCACATCTGTTGTAGGAATTGTTGGAGGTGTCCATACTTCAGAAGTAGTGGTAACATCTGTTGTAGGAATGGTCGGAGTTGTCCATTCTTCAGTTGGCGTGTCTGTCTCAGTAACCGTTACATCCGTTATCGGTGGAGTCCAATAAAACATATCACTACGTAGATCGAACTTGGTAAATCCACTAAATCTAGTTTCATCAACGACAGCTGCACCATAAACACAGCTTATGGATACTATAACAACTATTAAAACACTTTCAGACACCATTTTCAACCACTATATTGATGGTCCGACAACTTTCTTGGGAGTGACATAAAATTCCTATCATTATTTAATCAAAACTTTTCACCCAAATTCTTATCTCGAGGATTAAAAAATTATTTTCTAAAATTTTCGCACTTGTATTAGTTATCAAAAAATCTATGCATTTGCTTGTTATCTACAAGATTATCATAAAAATGAATCAGTCAATCGACATCCCAATCAAGACAATCACTGAACAGGCTTATCTTGTACGGAAGTATTTAACCCCATTTGCACATAAGTTTTCAATATATTGTGTCAAAGAAGTAAATTATTAACAAAAGGGTATATTTTTAATTTTTATACTAAACATTGAACAAAAATTAATTTTATATAATATGATTAGTAAAAAAAGATAACGCTTTACAGAACCGTTGTCAACTCCAATTATGATCACCGGAACTTTTCACCAAAAATATTATCGTAAGAATAGGACAAAAAAATTAAAAAATGCACTTGTATTAGTTATCAGTGAATGAAAATTTTTATTTTGTTATCTAAATAATATTAAAAATTATATTGATATCGACAAATTGATCCATTGATAGACATCCCAATCAAGACTATCACTGAGCCGGTTTATCATTTACGGATGTATTCAAGGGCGTTGGACCAGGAGACTTCTTCGCTATGTATTGGCTTAGAATTGGGTCCCTGAAAAGAATTTATATAATTATATATCGAAAAATTTTCAAATATAATTATTCAGAGTCTATGATTATTATTGCGATGGTTTTATAAGAAATGTACAGAGTGTAAATCTATTGCAATTTAGATTTAGCTCTCTTTCCATTATTTTACGTCTGTAAACTTTAAAAATTAGCTATCTATTTCAAATAATCTTCTAAATATATATGTAGTAAGTAACTTCATTAATCCGAACAGGTTTTCATTATTAAATATATATTTATTATAAGGTTATATATTTGGAATACAATTTTCCTATGTTTTGTAGTTTGAATATTTACACTTTTTTCATAATATTAAATCAAATAAACCAAAAACTGTTTTAGATATAAAAATTTAAATAAATTTATTGTTCATTAATTACACTATACATTTTTATATTTTTCCTCTATGATACTTACTCCAATACAACATTACTGCCTGGGCAGCAGATAAAATCCTCCCTTGGATTGCATTTCAACACTTTTGTTTCGAACTTTGGCAGTTCATAAAATCCACAAAACTCTGAACTGATACACATCCCAGTATGATTACTAAAAGGCAGATAGCATCTATCGGAATCGTTGTTGTTGAACTTCCAATAAAACGGATTGATATCCTTCATGTGGGTCATTATGCTGTCCCTTCGCCAAACAAAATATACAATAAACAGAATCACAATTGCCAGAGTCACACTAATAATAACAATTCTCCTGGTCTCAGCCATTTTTATTTAAGCAGTCTTTAATCTTCATCAAATAAATTAGAACCGACTTAAACCATATCCAAAATAGAACTGGTAATGGGCTAAGTTTTACTGACCGGGTAACATTGGACTCTTCACGGTTGCTTGGTTCAAGTTAGTCTTGATCCAATTCGCAAATGAGGCGACTCGGGTACTTATACTTGGGAACTTCTCATTGCCACAAGCACTGGAACCAAAAGAAACTATCGCGTAGACTCGGTATATTCCCAAGAAGTCCCTATAGAACATCCCATTTCCACTGTCTCCTCGACAGGTGTATGTGTTCCCATATCCACCCATGCAGATTTGTGAATCCAGTAATTTAAGCTTGGACTTCTTGTAGACCTTAGTGCATATTTCATTGTCCACAATTCGCATCACAGTCTTCAGTTTGTTGGCACTAAATGAGGCTGTTTCAAAGATAAGTAATTTGTTTTAAATATTCTTTTATTGTCAAATACTTTATTATCATAATATTAACCACAAATTATTATTAAATCAATTTTTATTAATAAATTTTCACGAAGAATGTGGAAAATGAGTCATCTTGACACTTATGTGCGAATATTTGCTTTTCAATTAGACTTATTAGCATTTTATAATCAATTAAAAAATTATTATATCTACTAATTGAGTAAATTAACACTATTTCACATATTCATCGAAATCCTGTGATCCATCACATTAATTAACTATTTACAAATTATTTTTTAAAAGGTTGTAAAATCTAATTGTTTAAACAAAAATATACTTAAATGTTGAAAAAGTGACACATTTCACAAAACCTTAATCAATATCAATAACTTTAAATACTAAAATATTTGCAAAAAAATCATTTGTCTGATATCACATGCAGAACATAAGAAGTTTCTTTTTGAACAAAGGATTGCAAAACTGTTTTACTTGGTCTAAATCTTTACCTCTACTTCTTAATTCTGACAAAAAAAAAGTGTGCTATTAAAACAAGACTTTTACCGTAAGGCGTCTTTCCCCATCCGGCTACTGTCAAATTAGTTCCGAGTGGAAGTGGGTCTGGCAGAGGTAAACAAATCGGCTGGATACGGTCTAGTGGATTTCATAGTTATTAATAGCCAATCGATAGATTTTTAGGTATGAACAACCTGTAAAGTCAATAAGACGGTTCAGTTCAATGAGCGCTATATCAAAAGCCCGGTTCGTGGCCAGCTCATTGTACTGCTCGTGGGGGATTCCCCTACTTATTTCAACTTGAGCCTCCAGCCCTGAATTTTCAATGGTATTTTGCACACCTAATCGCACGTAATTTCTGCATAAAGTTCAATTAAACTTAATTGCCAAATAAATAATCACTTGATCGCTAATTAAACAGACTTACAATTTTCCATACAGTTTCAGAATTTGTCCAGTGACACAGTGAGCGGCTGATAAAAGAAAGCGAGAGGATATCAGAGAAGCTCCACAGTGGGACTCGTTTCTGGCACTGTAAACGATCATTGCCATCCATGGAAATTCCCCGGGAAAAGTAAGAGACCCACCGTAAATACGATTTTGGACTTGCCGAGCATCGTAATAACAATTCCCATGAACTTTATTTGAAAAGATTTCCAAGAGAATCACAATTAAACCCCAAACTTTTAGCTTCGGCATTCTAAATGAAAATAAACCCAATTTGCAAATGGAAAATTCCAACTGACTGGACGATAACAAAGCTTTTTCGGAATTGGGAATTTCATTTAAGCTTTTATCATTATTATAGCTAAAATAACCCAAAAACAAAACCACACATTCATTTTTCGTACATAATAAAAATCATTTATTATTACCATAGTTAATAAGTGATACAGTTAAGGTCTTATATTGGCTTTAATCCAAGGCACAAACGATTGCACTTTAGTATAAACAGAAGGCCTTTGCAAGCCACAGCCAATTCCAAACGAAACTATGCCTTCTGCGATCCATTTGTTGTTCTCCTGTGACATCAAGGGTCCGCCAGAGTCTCCAGTACACGAATCCATGCGGAAGTCACCGCCAGCGCAGAGCTGACTGTCTTGCAAGAAGATATTCTTCGTTTGATAGAAACTATTGCACTCATTGAAATCAAATGCCGGTACAGAGACTTTCAGTTTGATGGCACTTTTCTGCGATATCAGTGTCCGACCCCAGCCAGCGACAATGTACCGACGACCTAAAGGAGTTCCTCTGAATCCAGTGGAAGGCAGGCAAACTGGTGAAACGAAATCCGAGATTCGTGCATTTCCTGATAATCGGATCAAGGCAATGTCATTCTCACGTTGATAGTACGACTTATCGCTGGGCGAGTAGTCTTCGTGGCTAATCACTTCCTCGATCGCAAAGTTCTGAACGGGGTCAGCACACTCAGGCTTCCCGTCAGCCTCCACGCAGTCCTGACTCGTCTCCGTGTTGTATTCGCCAAGTCTGATGTTAATCAGTTTCCCGACACGACGCACCTGCTCTCCAACCACACAATGCGCAGCAGTCAACACGTACCGCTTGTTGATCAGGAAGCCTCCGCATTCTAAGGTCCAGGTTCCGTCGTCTGTTATGAAAATAAAATATATTGAATAAATCCAATGAAATAATAATTAATTTTTTTTTGTCGCTAAAAACAAATATAGCTTTTTTAACAACACTTGAAAAAAATGGATCAAGATTAATCAAATTTTAGAAAACGAATGAACATGATTTTCTTAAAAATACGATTTGCATATTTTCTTGCTATTTATTCACAAAATATGAAGTAAGACAACTAAATAGGGATATAAATACACATAATATTAAGGAAAGGAGTTATAAAATGAATAGAATTGTATAAAATACAGCTACTCCATAGAAAATATTTGATTCCGATCGTAGCGTATTTAGAAGCTTTGGGGTAGGTATATTTTTGTATAAAACCAATCGGTGTTTTAAATATACCTTATGTTAAAAGGATTGATCCACAAAACCTCAGCTAACTGCTATTGTTTTATTGAGACTTTCAATTTAAAAATTAAATTATCTGGTAAGACGCCATTCTAACAAACAAATTCAATGATAAATTATTCTTACTGCGAAGAAAACTAAATGGTTAACTATATAATTTTTATAAATTTCCATTAAACATACTCTCGTTTTATATTCTCTGTTTACCCAAGAATTTTTTATGTGAAACCTACACTTTTGCATGAAATCTTGCTGACAGGATAGGGTTGGTCGCGATTATAATTTTTTAATATTTTTTAATGTGATATTGATTCACAAAGACTTTTAGAAAGGTATGATTAACCATTTACAATAATCAAAATATGTAATAATGACTATTGAAAAATCTTTACATTTTAAGAGCAAAAGACTCCATTATAAAGTTCCTTATATAGTCGTATTAATAACGTATTATTTTCTTATTTAATATTCATATTTTGCAAATAAATAGAAAATAAATCGATACCCATTTTATTTGTTTTCTGTTACTCGTGTTTACGGATAAGACCACATTTTTTAGACTTATTAACTTGCTTTAAAGAAGAATTGTTATTGTTATTAATAAATGAAAATGGATTCAAAATATTTTAATATCATTTAGAAAAATACATACTTTTCTCGTATTCCAAAATCGCCATCCAAGGGAACTCGTCTAATTCCACGCCAACACCTCCAATAATTTTTCTCGTGGTTGGTTCTATTCCACAATCTGAAGAGAACTGATTCCCCTCTCCATTGCTTGGAGATCTATTCTGATCTGGTCTCGGTATATTTGAGACTACCGCAGGTGTTTGCGGGGCTTCTGTACAGCAAACAAAAGAGTTGGAGCGTACATTGGACGAAGGAGTACATTGAGCCTGTCTCAGTTGGGAGATGATGCTTTGTGTCAGAAATTTGGACTGTAGAAGACTCAACAGCCGTGGGCACTCGTAAATTGAAATGCAATTCCCTGATGCACATCCATTTTGGGCCGCCACACTGCCCACAATCGCCATTAACAGCGCCAAAGCTGGTATCACAGAATTAAGTCTAGTCATTTTTGTTACTATTTTATTGTTGCTATCTGTAATTTAAAAAATTGAATTTATTTATAAAATCTATTTAATATAATCTGTAAATGCTCAATAATATTCACATATCAAGCAAGTTATCTCTCAAATTATTTATTTACATAATAAAAAGCAGTACATTTGTATTTTAATCAATCACAGGAATTGATCAAGAAATAACCTATTTCTAAAATGTTTGCGTTTCAAGTACGTGTATTAACATTAGAAAAACAAGTCTGTTCCAAAATATATTGCTGACATTATTGAACTAATCTCAATAGCATTTTTTGTGTTACAAACATTGATAGGGTCTTACTTTCTACATATTTATTAATCAAAATATTAAGTAACTAAAAGACATTTGCACAGAAAAATTTCATTTTGGAATGTAAATTTAAAAAAAAATTGATTAAACATTCTTTTAAAGCCGAGACATTTACATCTGTTAAGATAATTAAAATTAATTTCTAAATAAATTCGTTCTTTGTGATTAATACCTATCAAGAGACAATTATTGAAAGGTTTGGAAACTGGGAACCCCATATTAAATGTAATGGGTTTTACAAAGAAATTCACACTTTAAACATTTTATAAATACTTCAAATAGCAAATGTCAATAAATGACGTTATTATTTGTTTTAGTTTTATTTTGAAAATCAAGATCATTAACAAAGAGGTTTTTGTATTATAACTGATAGTCTTTATAAAAAAAACATAAAGCGCCATAAAACTCGCTAATCATCTGGACCGCATTCCGGCTAGTGTCAAGGTTCAAATTGTGCAATTTCCTATCGCAAACTTTTCACACTATAAAAATCCACTTTATTATCAGCAGGTTATTCAAGTCTAATGACGGCATGGACCGCGCGCGCACAAACAACACAAGAGATCGATCAGGAACACCAAACGACAACAGACGATCGGTTGAGAGACCTGAAATACTAGTTTCTGTCACTACTGTTTTCTCGGTCACAATCGACTGATCAGCAATGCACTTGACACAAAATCGTGGCGCTTTATTATTAGCAAGACCATCTCTCTATGAAAGAACTAGCTACTTTTTTAAATAGTTTCTCACTTTCACTCGATCAACGGCTAAAAATAGTTCGGTTCCACAAAAACCAATTACCCAAGTAATCATTGACCGATCGCACTTGTTTGTTAATGGCAAATCATATTTGCAAATATTTGATAATATATATAATGAATATTAACGTACTTTGTATGTTTCACTAAAAACTATTAACTCTAATTGGCAATACCGTGCCGCGCCGGAGGACAGACACACAAATGGGCTCTGTTGGGAAATTGCAATGATTTTTGGCAGACACCAAACCCGCTGGTTTGATCGCTGACACTGAACTGGCCACAGCTTTTCAAGCTCACTGGTGATCTTTCTGCGGCCACAGTTTTTGTATTTGTGGGAAATTTTATTACCTTATTTATTATTAAACACAGTTCTGTTTTGTGTTTAACACAAGAGCTTTGCCGAAGATCACAAACGATCTTCAGGTAACTTTGCCTGTGTGCGTGTTAAAAGCACGACCCCACGTTCAACCAATTCACCTCGAACTTGAGCCATGCACAATTATGATTTATGTTTTATTGCCCGACAATCACCCATAACAGTAGTGGTAATTTGCAAATGTAATAAATAGATAATTACACAAATACCCACTCAAGCTAAGAAATGATCATGACTTAGGGTCACAGAAAACCAAAACGATAATGCTTGTTGACGCATTCCGGGAATTGCCAGTCCAGTTTTCGTTTTGTAATCGATTAGCAAGTATATTCGTCTCAATTATAAGCAAATGTCAAAGGTGTATCATTTGATTTTTCTGACGTTTCAACAAGGAATTTCCAATTCTCGGAATTCTTTATGCTCAGCAATAGGGAAATAATTAATTTGACTTTCTCAAAACAATTATAAATAATAGTAACATTTCTTTTCTTATTACAATGCAATTTAAATTATTGCATGTTATAACTATTAATCCAATATATTTATATAAAAAAATAGCATGGATAAGAAATATAGCATTAATTTCATTTCCTCTCAAAATAAATTTTGAAGTAAGGTAACCTTTCATCTTTTTAATAATAAATTAGTAATAAATCCATCCATCATCTCCAAACTTGATAAATTTTTTATAAATTTTTTTTTTTTTTATTTGTGTTTGGGGTTACCCGTATCGTCACATTTTTTATGGACATCACAAGGGCTGGGATTGAGGAGAATATATTATAATTTAAATTTTTTTCGGTAATTCATTGTTTGACATCCCATTTAAACAAATTAGCTTTATTACGTTAACTTAAGTTTCACTGGTGAAAAAGAAATTAACAATATATGATCAAATCATTGTCAAAATTTTCAGTACAAAAATACTCATCTTCGGCTCGAGTTTTCACACCTGCATTTTCATTTACAAACATGAGACGTTGTATAACAAATAAAATTTTACGGAACCAAAAGTAGTACTATAGTCAAATCTGTTTAATGTGACTCCGCTTATAGTGACTGACCGCTTATAAGGACGAATTACAAACTGATATTATAATCAATTATTTTCTTATATTGTAAACGAATCATGTTATAATCAATGAATTAATAAACATTAAATCAAATTAAAAATAAAAATAAGGCAATATAAAAGATGAATATAATGACCAACCGGTTAGTATTTTTTAAGAAATTATATCTGGTTATAGTGACTGACCTGAATTTTGTAGTGATTTGTAAAAATTGATTTTAAAAAATTCATACGGTATGGAAAGTAAATTAAATATTTTATAAAATATTTTTTTTATTTATTTCTTTTTATATTAATTCTATATATCATTCCCTACAAAAGAGTTATTTTACTTTTTTTTTAAAATATCCTTTTCACATTCCTTCGGTGTCAATATTACCGGATTGTACTGTATATGACTTTTCACATATTAAATAAATCAATTTATTGGCAACAGACTCATTTTGAGATAAAAGATTTTAAATATTTACAAATAATATAATTTCAAGGTTTTTTTTCTGAAATTCGTGGAATAGAAAAGAAAATAAGTATTGAGTTTTATCAATTATATCATATAGACTGTTTATTAGGCCATTTTGGAAAACAAACATTTAGAGACGTCTTTTAATTTTAAGGATTGTAAATATATTAAATTAAATATATGTCTAAAATAAAAAGAAACATATCTAATTTGTTGCAAACGAAGAAAATTGGAAAATATTTTTAAATACTGTTTATTTTCTTGACACGAATTAATTTTTTATAATAACTATAACATTATTTTTATTAATAACTCAGTTGGGTAAATAATTTAAAATAAAAATAAGTAAATGCTGGTGTATACTTTCAGGCGTAGACTGAAAGCGCCCAAAGCATGACTACTCAATAAGTATTTACTTGAAAATTGTCGTTTTCATTTATTCTTTATAAGAAGTTCTTTATTTAAAAGTCAATTGAATAAACTTTACCATTCACATAATAAATGTTTTAATTTTCAATATGGACAAATATTTCAAACATTTCAAAATTGTTCCAAAATGTCTTTTCAGAACAATTCAAGAGTCAAACAATTTTTCTTAATTATCGCTCTCTGACAGAATCTGGTTCATCGATAATTTGCCTAATTACTTTGCACTAAGTGTGATTTATAACATATAGTCTGCCTTGGCAAAGAGAAAGAAACCTCTTATCAATCCCTCTTTTCTGATAATTAAACGAATTCAGTTAAACTCACAAAGTCAGCCAGTGGATTGTTCTCGTTCGCTTCGTCCAGCCATCCCCCATCATCTGCTTGGATTTGCCCGGCTTACATCATCTTTCTATTTAAATCTAATTAATCCACACGAGCCAAAGAGCTGCTTTCTAACTAAATGGAAAAAGAGCATTTCTTTGATTACACATTTTTCGTCCTAATGAGCAACAGACCAGATGAGAGTCGGGGTCAGATTTATTATGCGTCTTAATTGCTAAACTGTTGTTTTTGGTCATATATCATGCATTCCAATTTGCTTAATGCATCAGAGTATTTTGAACGTTTTATGGAACAGAAAGAGGCGAAACAGTTTCTTTTTATTTACAAACCAAGTTATTTCTTATTCCAACAGATGTCCTGTATAACCTATTTAATTTTAAATGATCAAATGATGTTTTTACAACAAATGAGTACACTATTAAAATTGATTTTTTTTAATATTAACTTTATTGAAAAATATTAAAAAAGCCTCGATGTCTCAAAAATTTGATAACTACAAATTTTTATTTCGAACACATCTTAAAGATCTTGTCTGAGCTATATTTTAAAGATTGAATTGGAATTTTTATATTAAACCACCGGTTTTATGTCATATGAATAAGTCTCTTGGTTTTCGAAAGCCTCATTTGGATCACCGACAACTAGACCAAAATAACTCTACGGTCACGTCCTATACTACACTATGATCCTATCAATTTGGATGTACTCCTTGGAGCTATGGATGACCTACTTCAAATCTCTAATGTCCAAAGTTGACCAACATCACTCCAAAATGATTCGAATTCTCGCTGGACCACCATGGTTTATTACTGAGGGACCTCGGAATCGATAGGATCTATGATCTGCCCTTGCATCGTCGTGATCTATTCTACTCTAAAATTCTTCTTCTACGACTCAATAACCGTTACCGGTCTAGGTCTAACCAATTGGTTTTACATAATCAAAGTTATCAAATACTGTTTCTATTCATTTGTCAATCTTTCACAATTGACAATTGAATAGCATGTTTTTACAAATCATTATTTGTTATGAAATTCTAGCCAGTAAAAATCGGAGATAGTTGCCCTCCTAAATGGTAAAAGTAGCAGGCGCCTAAAGCGACTAAGGGGAGGACACCAAAGCATTGTAACTGTATCTAGTTCATCAATGTAACTCTCTTCAATCACTATAAATAAACCATTTATCCCAATTCCCAACCCATGTGATGTCTAAAACAATTCTGAAGATAAGAGCACTCCCCATTGAATTGAAAAATATAAAATACTCTTCAATTTATTCAATTTTTAGTCACTAACATAACCGAGTAATTTTTGTGCATTCATTAAACCTATTGTATTAAACCAGGTATCCTTCAGCGAACTTTTATTAAAATATTATTAAACATATTAAGTTTGATTTATAAAAAATTGGCTTTAATTTATACATATTTTATTTTTAAGATTCTAATGGAATTAGGTTTAATTCTAACATAGATAATGATTTATTAAGAACAAATGCATTCTTCAAAAGTGTCAAAACAATAGAAATTATTCAATGAAAGAGTATTTTGGTGTAATTATTGTCTTCCCTTCATTGAACAAAATTTAAAATGATAATTGTTTATCAACATCATAAACGATAAGGAAAAGACGGAAATAAATTAAAGGGCTTAATTAAGTTAACAACCTGTGAAGGGCATTCAGTAAAAAAAAAATAATAACAATGAATGGGAAATTGTCGCCCTTTGCGAATGATTTTTATCTAACATATTGTATTAATAAAAACCTCAATAGTTTTGTTATTTTAAATAATTACTTAGATATAAAATACTAAACAGAAAATTTTAATCATCAGATTTATTTGTATGTAAGACAAATTGTGGAAAATATTCCATAATATTTATGTTTGGTAAAGAATTCCATAGGTGTTCTTGGCGCCAAGTGTAATATTTGCTTGTGACTAATGATTTGAGCCTTGAAAACATATGATTCTGTTGATTTAAGTGAATCGTTATTATGTATTTGTCAATTACTATTACCTGTGATATGTACAAAGTGTGAAATGGCAATGGTAATGTTAAACTGAGCGTGGCGAGAAATAACAAAAGCATCGCCGAAAAAGACAAATTGGCTTGGGGAGAGAGATAGATACTTTGGCACGTTATAATTATATGTTGTTCTATAAAATACAGCGATATAACTGGCTACAATGGCATCCATTTATTTATCTTAATTAATTTGTAATTAAATTAGTTGAAGTTTTGCTATTTTATTGTTGTTTTTGGTGGTGGTGCTGCTGCTGTTTTTCTGTTTTATTTAGAATGTACCGGCAGACTGTTTTATTGTTTTATTATGTGGGTTAGTTACCAAATTTTCGGTATTCGTGGATAAATTGCGAAACCGAAAAACATATAATAATTTTCAAATAAATTTCATGGTCAGCTTGGTGAAAAAATTGCCGATTGCCATTGTGTTTAACGTTGGCTGCGAATAGAAGAGCTTGGTAATTGGGATTTACCAAGTCTTTCGTTCTTTTTGGCCATCACATCAGGCCAACACCGGATTTAATAGAAGACAGTATTTTCCTTGAGAGACATATACTTAACTCTCCAATGCACTGTTGAAAATTATCTGGAAAAAAGTTCTTTAAAAAGTCATCGCATCAAATGCGAAAACTGTGCGATTTGACGCGGCGACGTCAAACTGAGCGGAAAAATTGAAAATAAATTTCTGATGCAAATTCGAAGGGCCAGGAAATTGGGATAGCAATAAAACGCCCATCCAACGACCTGATTTATAATAAAAGGGCCATAAAGGATGTGACGAAGACATTAAAATTTGATTTGTGTCCAACCCCCAAATCTGCTCGGATTTAGGCAGAAGCCGAAACAGCTTCTTCTTCGCCTTCTTCAATTCACGCATATCGCACTTGTAACTCAAATAGGGTGTGATTATTTATTTGGGTCAGGACAATATTTACCAGCTTCCTGGTGAGTCACTTTTTCCGCTCCACTTAAATACGAATTCAATTTAAATCGACGAAATTGCTACCATAAAATTATTGAAATATTTCCAAGTGGAAGCAAAAATTAAATTTAACCAAATTAAACTCATTCAATAATTGTTTTTTTTCTTACTTATTTTGGTAAAAAGTAATAAAATTACCTATTAAATATAAAACAACTCGTCCAATAAACGTTCTATTATATGATATTGACGTCAAATTAAATCTTATCTTTTTAAATGCTTGTACTCTTTTTTTCGCTAAATTATTTGCAATTAATTTTCAATGTCGAAGTTTATTACACAGTGACGTAAATTGCCAATATATTTAAAAGGACAGATCCATAACAAATCTAAAAATATCGGACCACTTTTTCATCATTTCGAATTTTTTATTTATAGGAATGCAGTTTTTATTAGCAGTTATTTAAAAAAATAATAGAATTTTTTAGATAAAGATAAACCAATATCAAAGTTATTTTACATAAACATTTTATTCAATTTATTAGAATCTATATTATAGATACATATCTCATAAAAAAAACTTCAAAATGTCTAGATTTCCATTGACTTTCCTGTTCATATTTTGTAGTTAAAGTGATTAAAAGGTGCAGTAATTCCTTAATTACAAAATGTGGTTCATAAGTTTTGTATCTAAAACTATAGGTATTTGAATTTTTTGAGTTCCAAGCTATTGTAAAATAATTTTAGTATCAAGAATCCACAATAAATGCTTTGTTATATTGATGTCATATATAAAAGACAACCCCTTTTAATTAGAAAACTTTTTGTCAGCCAATTACTGGGCCAATAAAATAATTTGTACGCCGAAAATCGGGCACCAAAAATAATTGTCTGGTTGGTTGTAAAGCGATAAAATTTGGAAACGTCATAAAATAATTGGAATTATAGAGAGAGAGAGAAAAGGAGAGCATCGGAATGGTGAGGATTGCGGGTTTCAAGAAAGGGTTGCAATTCGGCATGCTTCTGGCTGTTGTTCTTTCGCGGTCCTCTTCATTACGTAATTAATTGGTAGCGGCACATAAATCACTGCGCAAACGATTTTCGGTTATGTCGGCAAATTCCAAGAAAAACTGTGACCAATCTGGCTTAATTAGGTTTGGCTCAAAACCCCACAGTCGTAAATTAATTTAACTAAAAACGGAATTATCGGCAATAAACTTGTCAGTGTACAAAATTTTGTAATTGGAATAATGTCCTTAGAAAATTGTGTCGGCAGTAATGGAGCAACTTCCTGGACACAAGCCATTCAATTTTGGAGCTTATGGCGGGTGAACACGACACGTTTTATTAGGAGGAGCCCTTCCTGAAGGACAGATAATCGTTTTGCAGCAATTATCTCTAAACAACCAAAAACACCAACTGACCTATTGGCCAACAAATTACAATAAAAACCGAGTCATAAATTAGGGATCGGTCCCAATTTTCTTATTTGAAGTTGTGAGACATAATTATAGGTTTATCGCCTCAATATACGACCCATCAATATACGCAATTTTGTTCCCACCTTCCAATTACTTTTTAATGCTAATTCTAAAGGTGGGGTGTTTTATAAATTGGCCAGTGTGTCAGCTTTGGATCAGGAAGAAAAGGAACAATCCCAATTGTGTCTAAAAGAGCAGGTTTCTATTTAGTTGTCAAGGAATTAGATTCGCAAAACCCCAACCAGTTGAAATTTAAAACCAACCCGTCCTTGTAAATTATAACCCGAAATTTTAACCTGATCTCTTAGACAAATCATAGGCCCTTTTCTAATTAGCAAACTCTGGCCAGGTAATTTTTCTAGCCTGGGAACACTTTTTAAACATCCATTTTTTTATTGTCGATTTCACATGATAGATTCGTTTCCAATTCTTCGGAAACGATTTGAATAATATTCAAAACATCTTCATGAGATTCCAGATACCGTGATAGATTATCTACCTTAGGCCCAATCGAAAGTGATTTATAATCGGCCACCTAAGCGCCATGCAACACACCAAAAGACCGCTCAATTATGGCGGCCTAGCGCTCTGGGCCAACCGAATTTTGGAGGTCACCTACAAAAACCGAAAAAACAGACGCTTCCTGGTAACATTATCATCTGCCGTGCTCGTCACAACTGCTGCCCCGCTCTTCTTCCTGATTGCAGTATTTGGGGCACTCTTTCCCTTTTTTCGGCAAAACAACTTGCCTGCATTTGATTAGGGTTACCAAAACACCGTTTTAGTAATAAATGCTAAAAATACATCAATTTAATTTTATAGAAAACATTTTAATAGTGAATCACATAAAAATAGGTACCAACTCCTTACAATCTGTTCGAATCATGGACAATTAATTATACTATAATTCAATTTCAAATAAAACTATGTATAATATTTGTATAATTTTTTGGTAAAAATTTAAATGTACATTATTTAATTCTCATTTGAATGTACATCGATTTCTTCGTTATTAATTGTTCCCAATAATCTTAGCATTTAACTAGATGCTTCACAATAATCCCATTCTCAATTCGATCTCTCAAATCCAATTTCAACCAAAGAAACTTCATTAGATCTATTATCATAAATGAAAAGGTCTGGTTAATGGTGATCAATCCTTAATAATATTGTTATTATTGTGTCTAATTTTATTATGATCCTTTCGTTAGAGGTAATGTTTCCAGTTTCCACCTTATGGTTATGCCATCTATACTTAGTCGTAATTAGGAAATATATTAGTGATGTCAAATATCGATATCAATGATTGCTGATTACTTTTTTCAAAGTATCGAATTTTAATTATTCGATATTGATATTTTTCCAAATGCTTTAAAATCGAGAAATCTATGACCAAATTACATAGAAAAGGCATTTCGAAAAAGTTTTAATATCGAATATTTAATATTCGATACTTTAAATAAAAGTCATCAGTAATCATTTATACTTGAAAATATCGAAATTTGACATCACTGAAATATATGCATCTAATAACATCATTGTGGCGCTCTTTGTAGTCTTGACTAAGCATTCGTCAACATTGTGTTGGAAGATGGTCCACATAATAAGATAATCAAATTTGTGCAATTCCGTATTGAAAAGTAGACTTTTCTTCACGCAAATTGGTTCTGTAACGGCTTACTTTTCTACACGGAGTGTTGAAATACTTCAAAATTTGCACGCAAATTGTCACCAATTTAATGAAAATACATAATGTTGTAAAACCATTTTGTTGTGAGTATTCTCATCTCACTCTAATAAACACAATGTCTTTCTTGTACACATTGTGTTCACAATTTGAAAAAAACCGCTGCGAACGGGTTTTATTTTTAATTATCGATTAATTGGTATTTTTTCAGAATTACTCAAAATAGCGTTGAAATCGATTATTACAGTACTTGTATCGAAATATACTATTTCATATCTTATCTTTTTATAATCAAATTGATGAGAACTAAATGTTAATAACAATTTTAATAAATCATCACAAATTGACATATTTAAATATTACTGGAACCCAAAATTGATGCTAAAGTTTTCTATATCTACGAAAAATTTAATTTGTTATCAACTACAAAATTCTCAATTACCTTTATAAAAATCATATGTATTAAAAAAATAAATTGTATTTTCAAAGCGAATGAATTTGGTAGTCCTAAATTTGTCGCCATTTGCCTTCCAGGTTTGTGCCAAAATATTATGCAATGTGTTATTCCTGGTTCTTTATTTTCAAGTTCGCATCACATGCCAATGTTATCCAATGTTATATAAGAATAAATATAGGGTTTTTTGCAACATCATTTCGATGCACATGTGTGTTTCCGTCTGGAGATGGATGCTAAAATTCTGCAGAATTCACGCTCAAAAGTCAGGAATTGTAACAAAATTTTAGGAATGCAAATTCGTGCCTTCAGGCCTCACGAAAAGAATAAAGCTCTTGATCAAACCTGGAAGCTCAGAAAGATAATAATGGAAGCCATTTTTGTTTATTTAAATTTCGATGGAAACCAGTTATCGTCATATGAACTACTTCGTTTATACTTGAAGTTATACTTATCATTATTTTGCTTTTATATAAAAAGTAGGTTATTTAAAACCAGAAGAGTTAACTACTTTTTATATTTTGGTTTAAAAACTCACTTAATATTATGGTTTTTTTAAGATCATAATAATGATAAAATGTTAACATTTGAAAGATTTCCAATTATAAGAGGAAACTAATAAAAAAGGTAATTACTTTTTTCCTTTTTGGTTAGTTTTGGTAATGATTAGACCTTGTCATAATATAAAACATTGAAATGATAGCTAAAATGATCATCAAATTAATTATAATATAATTTTCATCACACTTACAAAAAATTGGTATCACCAAATTCAATTTATTATCCATTTTATCATCTCTTGAGACATTCTATTTTGTCCGCCTTTAATACCCAAGTATCTTCAAGACCTCACTTCGGATGGTGTACCAGAAAAAACTGTATTGATATTTCCCAGAAAAATTTTACGATTAAATCTATGGTCGCAAAAAATGGCCAAAATTTATCGGAGCTTGTGTCACTGAAAATATCCGAAAACAATCGCGGAATTGTCGGCGATGCGGATTTTTTCTTTCATTTATTTTAATCCTAGTTTTTTGCTAGAACATTTTCTGAAACGCTGCTCTCTCATTGAACCGAAATATGGTTGATCTGATGTGATCCAAAAAGGCAGTGCGGGTCGATAAAAAGAGGGCCTCCGAAAAAAAATCGATATTGATATAATTAACCCATAAATCTGGGTTCACAAAGATCTGTTTGCTAAATGTGGTTACATAATGTGAAGTTTTGTGAAATCCGAAAAAGAACCAATCTCATGGCCATGGATGCCAGAGCAACAGCAGCCTTTTCTGTGGATGAAGAAGCCGAAAAAGTTGAATCCAATAAATCTTGGACATGCGAACAGTTCTGGTTGCTGTGCTGTCCAAAACTTTCCGTAGGGTGATCCAAAATTTTTGAGTAATACAATTTTGTGATGGTTTTACACTTTACAGCATAAATCTAATTAAAAAAAATCACACGTGTAAGTATGATACGTATGTAAAATTCTTAATTAATTTGCTTCAAAATTGTAATTAAAGTTCTAAAACGGTAAAAATCAACTGATTGCGTAAACGGCATAAAGTACATAAAAATTGGGAAATACTTCCTCTCACAATACTAAAACAACAATCTTCAAATACTTAAAAGTTTGAAAATTTTTTGCAAAAAGAACGATAAAAATACACACTTCCTGAGAGGTCTCTGATACCTTTTGCCAAAATTGTGCAAAAACTCAAGTCTCGCTCGCTGTCCGCGGAGGAACAGTTTATTTTATTTAAAAGTTAAATTATTTTACGAAAAGTACCGTCGTCAAATAACCAATGCGATTTGCATAAAGGATTCGCGATCCATAATCCAACCCGGTTATTTTTACGCTCTTATAAGACATCGATTACTCGGACCATCAAAAATCTGTAAAAACCGGCACTTTCATTTTTTCCCTATTTTTCCGTATAAAAACCAACTTCAATCACTAAATAACGTTTTACACTGGATGATGTTAGTTAAATTTTATTCAATTTATCCACAATCTCTCTTTTGTAAAATGTACTTAATATTTTTATAACACTTCTATTGTAAAGAAGTTGTGGAAGAGTAGATATAAATATTTGTAGTTGTTGTAATAAAGAGAAGCGCGACGCACTTTTGCTTTTGACGAGTGGTGATCGCGAAATGCGGTGGGAGAGAGAATGAATGAAAATATTGAGAACGAAACCGAAAATGAATGAAAACACACCACTAAAATAATTTTCAATTATTATGATTTGATTTAAATTAACACAATTTAAATATTCATTTATATATTACATCATTGCCTTCTGATGCCATTGAATGGATGCAATTGATTGACATATTGCTGTGATCTGGAAGGTATTTTTCATACGATAATAATAATCATTATAGCGAATTTTTCACTATATAGTGATAAAAGTGACTACGAAACTCAAATCAATTTCAACAAGCTAACTTTGAAGGGATTGCAAAATCACACAATTTTCATTTTATATTATGGATTTAAAAATATTTCCAAAACTTGTAGATCACTCTACGTGCTAAGATCGTGGCTTGATCTACAGCAACGACTCAACGAGTGCTGTCGTATTGTTCCAACTAGAGTTAAGGTTATTGTTAAAGATTAAATTATTATGGTCCATCACGAATTTATGTGTGGCAAAGTAAAAAACATTCGGTGCTTTGCTGTACGAGAACTAAGTATAATAATAAAAAAAAAAGTCTTCTGGGTCGCTTATTGTAAATGCGTGCCTATTTGCTCCAGTCCCAAATTAAGCCAATGAAAATATTAAATTTCATTTTCTGCTGCTGCTCCATCCTCCTCCGAAAAATCCGTTCTGGCACCAATCTCAATAAACAAGTCCGATTTTAATGATCTCATTCCCATTTTTCATAACAGCAACTACGAAAAAATGCCACTAAAGTAAATTGGTATTTATTTTGATTACACAGAATTGCTTTTAAACGTTCGCTGATCTTAATTGTGAAATTCAAATTGGAATCGTTTTAATGATTCATTAATTAGAATTAGGCAATCTGTTATCAAATTTCATATGGAATTTATTGTTTTCGTTTATAGATTAAACAATCGTCGATTGTTTGGTACCATTTGTTCGGTTTATTACCATAAGTTCATTTCTCGTTCATATTTTGATTATACTTTACAATTTAAATAAACAAACGTACATATATCAAATTCTGTCGTCAAGTCAAATTTTTATATGTAGAATAGAGCCCTTCTCAAGTTCCTTAAATATCATATTATGGTTCATGACACCAAAACGGCAGAACAATTAAGATAAGCTTGGTTAAAATTTTGATGATTGTAATTTTGATTCAAAAAACTTTTCTCATTTCGTAATGTAATTGAAGTATCTATTACTAAGTAATTATTAAGTATTTCATAGTCTGTTTGGTAAAAAAAGATGAAAAAATAATCATATTTAAACATCTGTTTTAACACCACAATTTAAACTCGTAGAAATAAAAAGATCAATTTAAATATTAAGCTTTTCTACATGAAACTTTTGAGAGAGTCAGTTTCGATCGTTCTTCTTCTACCACTCAACAATCGTTACTGGTCCTAACCAATTAGTTTTGCATAATTAAAGTTATCAAATGCTGTATCTATTTACTTGACAATCTTTCAGAATTGGAAAGATCCGGCTTATCTCTTAAATTCTGTGCATTCCGTCCAAGCTTTGAAAACCTGTCTGGTCGAACGAATAACATTAACGATGCTAGTTGTTTGACAGTTGAGGCTTGGGTATTATTTTTTGTTAAATGTATTTAAAAAAATATTAATAACATAATGTTGTTAGTGAAAACGAGTAATGAAATTGGAAAAAAAAATTACGGTCTGATCAAAGACCCTTCGAGTTTAATTCTGTGCAAAACTTTTCACAACGCCACCCCAATCGATCGTTCACCAAACAATATCTTTCATTGTAATGCACAGTTTTAACTTATTCTTTCAATATTTATGTATGTTGCCTAATAATTTAAGGCAAATTATAGGGTTTAACTTCTTTAATATTATTATTAAGCGATAATTAGTTAGAACACTTAAAACCAAGATATTCTAGGATTACAGTAGTTTATCTATAAATCCCGCTTTCTCAAAATTGAGTGTGGAATGTATATATAGCGACAGGTGTATTAAGTTAAAAATATTATCTTTATAAACTGACTATGAGTATCACCCTAAACAATAAACTACTTTAGGGTATACACAGGAGCCTAACTTACAATTATCGTTACTTACGTTAATACAGACTATAACTACTGATACCTAATGACTAAAAATTGTCAAATTGATTTATAAATTTATCAATAATAAAACACGTTTTGAAAATTGTCATAATCAGGGCTGTTACAAAGCATGTTTTAAGAATATGCTGCACAGGATGCCGTAAAAACTCTTAATTGTTCAAGATACTGGAATTTTTCAACACCTATAGATTACAATTTATAATAATCATTTGGAGGTCCCAGTTTCTGTTTAGCAGAAGGGTTTGATTTTATCCCTTTTAGAATTCGTAAGTTTTTGGAGTGAAAATACTTTGGATCGTTATCATACTTACTGCTTATTAAACAGAAGTAAGAAGTACGATTAGATAATTAATTAATGAAAAATAAAGAGAAACAAAAAATTTACAGTGAATTAAAATTAGGGTTCTAGGTATAAAGTTTCATGTGGGACAATCTAATAGAAAACAATAATTTAAATTTCAAAATGTTATTACATACTTTTAAAATTGTAGACGTCTAAAAATCTCTTTAATATGAAGCATATAAGTATGTATAATTGAGACTGTAATTTTGACTTTTTAAAATAAATCCCAAATACCTAATTTTAATAAAACAAAAGGGGGGTTTAAAAATAACGAATTTGACATTGAGTTATGCCTTTGAAACACCAATAAATCCTTTAATAGAACACCGCAAAAACAAACGAAAACATATCCTACAGGTGTTTGGTTCTTCTTTAATCAAATTCAGCCTTGAACAACTCTGTTCTATATTCTAAGCACAAATACACCTTTTGAGAGCGCCATTAAATGCGATTTAGAATTATGTTTGTAACGCATCAAAAATCCTTGAATTTTCGAACGGGATAGTGTTGTTTTTTTGCGAGCCACTCTAATTATTCCAGTTCTTGGTTTCTTTTCTTTCCCATCCTCTCTCATTCCTCCGCATCGCCATCATCATCATCATCGTGATCTGGTGAATTAAACTCTGTGGAATCGGGACCACTTTTACCTTCCGCCGCAATGTTAGTGTGTTACATAATAATGGAATTATAATCGCTATATACTTCTTCGGCGAATAAAATTCTCTTGGAGGTTCTTTGTAGGTCAAATGCGAATACGTAAAGAACGAAACGCAATTTCATTTTCTTTCTTGGTTCCCCTCGCAAATTCTGCCTTTTGATTTCTTTATTCTTTTGTAAAACTTAAAACTACATGGGGTTTGCATTTGAATACTTTTTTTTCCTTTTATAGTTCTGGAATTCGTTGATCATTTGATCACTTCTATATCTTTATTTTGTATTTTATTGATTAAAAATACAGAAAACATGTGAATTTTATAATACAGTAGAATCTAACTAATTATTCGGACAATCACTTTTTCCAGAAAAAATTATTAGCAACGAATCGTCAGCTTATATGTAAATACATTGGAGATCAATCGCTTATTCCAGACAATCGGTTAATACAGACAATTCATGAAAAACTATAGGATTTTGTATTATTTATATAATTTTTATATAATTTATTTAATAATGGTCTCTATTTCTAACAAATTTAAATCTTATCTATATTACTCGGTCGATAAGAAGGCTATTATAAAATAGAAGGCCTTTGAAAACCATGGTAAAAAGACCTTTTTTGGTAAAACATACAAGAAACACGATATGATGGAAGACCTAAATTTTACAACTCATTTTTTTAAAAAGCTCAAAGCATGTGACGAATAAGTTTTCATTTTAAAATTTTAGTTGTTTTATAATGATTCAAATTCAATACTAAAGAAAAATTGAAGATAAATATGTTTAGAATATTTATTTCAAAATTTTAAGTTGTTATCACATTCAGATCTTCCATCTGACCATGCTTCCAGACTGTTCTTCCTTTTTCTTATTATACCATATTTTAAAACCGTCTTTGCATTAAATTGCATATAATTTAAAAATCAATAATGGAAGTTGGTTATGATAAATCAATAACGAAAAATTGTACATTGACTTTATATCTTCTCAATCTAATTTTAACAAATTAATATATCAAGTCTCACTATAACTGTCTATCAATAATATAACATAATACCCATGCCTTATCCTGTGTTTGACTTTTACTGCCCTCGTGAGTGGTTACCGAAAGGCGGGTCGATTGCATATATATCCAGTTCAATACCGTTCACAAAACAATATGTAGGGACAACACTTACGTGAAGGGGAGGCGATAGGCGGCACCCATCACTCCAAGGAATCACGATGGTGCATCAGACCGGTAATCATTCATATACATATATCTAATATATATGAGTGAGGGCTATACCTCATTCATGGGTTGTTTGGTCCAATCTAACACAAGTCTCACTATAATTTGAAGATCTACTATTAAAGACTGGCATAGAGGTGGTAATACGAAAGAAAAAACTTATTCTCGAACAAAAATTCAATAAATTTCTATAATAAATTGTGTAAAAATAAAAGAAATCTCGTGATTTTAAATGACCTAGGCTTTAATGACTAACTTATAACCTTTTTATATGAATAACTATTCGTATTTTTAATTGATTTCCAGAACTTAAATAATTTCTTAGGTTCCAAAACAATATTATCTCTATAGTAATTCAAAAGAGTTCTGATCAAAACTATGTATTCATACATTCTATAGCATTTTTGTTCTTCCTTTTATTCATCATTTACTTCTTTTTATTCTTCTGTCAAGCACCAAGAAGCAGAAGAATGACATATATCTGTATATACTCTATTGAATTGCACACGGCGAATAAATTATGTCATGTGGAATAATAAAGTAACGAAATGGAAAAGAAAAAAAAAGCAACAGGGAATGAAGAAAGAAGAAAGAGCCCAACCTCTTTATGGACTAAATTTAGCAAACACACAACTAACAACTCTTTGCGGTAGCGAATAAATTAAATTTGGCAAGCCAAACAGCTTGTTACAGTATTAATCAGGTTCGTTTTTTATTCTTTTCTTCCATTTCTTGACGTTGTGTGTTATTTCAGTTGCCCTTTTTGGCTGCATTTTTCTGCGATTATTTTTCATCAAATTTTCCATCCAATGAGCGCGAATCACGCACATATGCGATTTTTCAAGGACATCTCATCAAAAATCTTCTCAGACCTCCTCTCTGTGTCGTCATCACTGCCAATTTTCTTCATATTTAGGTTGCAACTTGCTGCTTTTATTATTACAAATTTATTGCAGTCTTATGTCGAATGCAGAGAGAGAGATGTGTACTTGGAGTCATAAAACGACGACTGGAGCATCTTGTCTTCTCATCTGGTCGCCATTAAATAAACTGGGGGGCAATAAATAAGGCGATTGTCGGCCAGCGAAATTGAATTGAAGGAGATTTTTCGTTTTACTGCTGCTGCACAGACCAGTAACTCAGAATTACAACCGTGGGGAAATTTTCTTATTCAACCAAAGTGGAGATCTAAATGAGGGGCGTTTTAACGCGATTTCGTAAAAGCCGGTTTTCATTAAATTGGAAACGTTTTTACCGGAGTCAAATGTAATTGATAATAATGATGGAAATTATGTAATTGATAACAAGGATTGTACTATGTTATCATTGAGAAAAAGAAAAGGGTTAGGAAAAACCAGCAACAAATACTTTAATCTGTCCAAAAACTGAAACACCGTTTCATTAACATGTCAAATAATTTTTCATTAAAAATTTAATTATGCCACTGAAGTGTTTCATAATGAATTATTTTTAAATGAAAAGGGTTTAATATAGGGCTCTGTTAAAACAATAACTTAAATTAAGAATTGGTTTATAATGGTCTTATATATTCATACATTTACAGTATCTCTATTCTAAATCCATGTCCATGGTCCCGTCCTCATCATTACGTCTATATCCTCAAGCAGACCGATGGCTGCTAAAATCTTCCTCCAACAAAGACGGGTGGCTGAAAAATGTTGGATTGTTTTAGTCACACAATCTGGGGAGGTTTGTAATGTCCATTCCGCAGATTAACACAGTTACAACAAAACTTCTATGCGAATTCAGGAACACGATCTCTTTTATTTTGGTCCAAATCATCATAACTGGTTATTTTCCCAAGGAAATTTAGGCTTCGGAATTTGCTTTTGAATCTAGTTCCATGTTCAGACGAATAATTGTGATGTTGTGATGTTGCTGAGTTTTCTTGACTTCAAATTTGTGGATGGAATTTTTGAAGAATATTGTATTCTACTTATCCTATAATCATTTCGTAAAGGAAATATATAACATTTAAACCATCTAAGCATAGTTCAGTTATTTGTATGTAGATAGAGATAAAAACATCTTAAGAGAGTTATTGAAATCAGATCACAGGATCATCTAATTTTATTAGGAAAATCGTTTCAAAACTACAATAACAGATTTTAGTTCAAGTAAGTCATAATTTCCTTCTCAAAATGATTTTAAAAATATTTGTCTTGTCTTGATCTGCATTAACAAAATGTTACTTTTGTTCAAACATTAGTTTGTAGATTATAATTTCGTTTATAGCTTGCACAAATAAGATATATGATATCATCAGTTTAATAAGATTCCGCTTATAGTCACCATCCGCTTAATATGATAAATATCAAAGCGAAATTTGGTTCACAAATAAAAGGTATTACAAAAAATAATACAAATACAAAAAATTATAATGGAACGTTAGTATGACCGACTTTGGCGGATTTTTCAGAAATTTTGCCCGTTTTATGGAAACAAGATGGAAACAAATTCGCTCGAAATCTTTCCATGATTGATTTTGAGTCTCATAAACAGTAAACGATTGGAATAATGTCATGCATTTTTGCTAGTGATTAGTGAAAAATGAATAAAATATTCTTACTATGTTACCGATTTTCCACTTCCATTTTATGTTAATGTAACCGGATTCTTCTGAAATAAAAAACTCAAAGTAGTTTTTTTTATATATAGTATTCCAAAATAAAACATTTAATGTTTAAGAGGGTAGATATTAAGTATTTATCAAATAATAAAAATTTTAATTCATCTTATTTGTTAATAACTAAGAAGGGTTTGATAATTAGAATGCAAAAATATTCATACGATCAATAATTAGTTCTGAAATTGTTAGAGGGTCTAAAGAGACACCATACGAGCTGATTACAGAAAGTCTTCTTATCCGACAGTCGAGTTCATTCACCTCGACAAATTAATTACTCAGCAAGTGTCGTGCAATTTGCACAAAAACAGCCAATTCTTCTTCTTTCTCCTCCTCCCTGCGTCTTACATTGCAAATATGCAGCTTTACATCATTTCACGGCGGTTAACACTTAATATGATGATAAGTAATGCGCGCTTTTGGAATGGGGTGTTATTTCGAGTTTGGGTTTTTGTTGTTCTTGTAATTGTGGTGGTGCATGATCAAACAATATTCAATTTCCCTTCATCTTATTCCTGCACCGTACTTTTGGTCACGAATTGCCCATAAAAATTGTCGGCTATGGGATGTAGCCGCATGTGAGAGAAAGAGACTGGCCTGGCTCACATTTTTCAAGTCGCCTAACTTTCGATCCTCGCGCGCCGCGGAAGATCTTTTGCGATCGGATACCAATTATCGGAGTCGCTGAGAAATATTTCGCTTTTTTGGATTGTCTTTTTGTAATGGAATGGATCGATGGATGATCATCTGGCGGCCAGAAGAGTTTTCCCCCAAAATGAGACGATGATGTCGATTGTGTGGAGTGGAGAGGAGGAGACCGTGAACCCAACGAAACGATCTTTTCTCGCTTTTCGGAAACAACATGCTCCCAATTACAATTTATTTGTCATTTCCAGTGATTGCGAAATAAATAATATCGAGTATGTTAATTTTGTGGCCCGGCCAGCAAATGATTTATGGGCAGCATGTTATTTCTCGAAATGAGCCCCAGTTTTCCACAGCAAGACGCGTGTACTCACTCCTCTGATGTTGTTCGGTTCCTCTCCGCACTAGCATAAGGAATTTTACCAATTTCATTGTTGCTGATCAAGCTGTTCATTGATGTGAAACATCATTAGATCATTTTACAAATAAAAAACGAAAATGAGAACATATTTTCCGCAATCCTGTATTGAAAATTAATTTTTTTTAAAATTTGAGTGTTGTAATATGTATTTTTTCACATTTTTATTTTAGTTATTTTTTCACTTGTATAAAAAGAAAACACATAGTCTTCGAATAAATTTCTCTGAATGCCAAATACCTCATTTTTAGCATACATTATGTTAAACAATTCATCAAGTATATTAAAGAGGATACTAAAATATTTTGGGGCAATTCCATATCGAAAAGTAGACTTTTCTTCACGCAAATTGGTTCTATAACGGTTTACTTTTCTGAACGAAGTACTGAACTAATTCAAAATTTGCACGTAAATTGTCACCAATTTAATGAAATTACAAATTGTTGTCATAACATGTTTATTATTTGTACTACAAATAACTATTGTAACATAGAAATCTTACAATTCTTTTCAACTTCTTCTGAAATGAAGATATTTTTAAGTTTATAAAATTATTGAACTGAATAAACTTAAAAAAAACTTTTTCTTAAATTTTGTCAATCTTGTTATAAAATTTAGATTTAGTATCAATATAATTCAATCTAATATACAATAAAACGAAACTATATTCTCAAGTCTAGTGTTTTGAGTAAATTAAAAATTAAATGGAAAATGTTAAATATTTTACTAGAGACCACACAAGAAAGATGAAATTTAAAAAAAAATTAACATGTTGCTTACATAATAAAAGAATGAACATCTGTGAGAATTTAAACCTAACATTTCTTGAGAAATTAATCTCTTCGTAACAAGTATTTTACTCGTGTAAACAAACAAATAGACAAAAACTGCATTTTTGAAACTTATAATTAATTGAATTTGAAATTTGTCTAAGCAAAACTACACTGAATAGAAATTTTCAACAGAAAAAATAAGATATTAAAATTAAACATTTGTTTAATGAAAATCTCCCACTCGAACTTAAGTGCTGCTGATCACTTGTGGGTTGTGGAGGCCATAAACGCCGAAATGGAAAATTGGCTGGTGATAATAAAGCGCTTCGGGGAGGCTGTATGCTGTGCGGGGCTGTGACCAAGTCAAGGAAATGGGGGTCTCCGCCTTTCTCACTTAAATGGGGCCGCCGCCACCGCCGAAAATTCGATTTCACGGACGAGTAAACCACAAAATCGCATTCAATCAAATCGGATCCGAATACTGGTTTATTTAATTATAGGACCGTCACTGTTAATGGCGCAAAAGCAGGGAGATTTATCAGTTTGTACCACACCAGCCAGAGACCCACAATTTTTATGTCGGCAACGAAATATCGCCATTAACGCCTAAAATTTGAGGTTTACCAGGCGGAAAGCTCTTCATTTACGACTCTCTGTTTGCGAAGAATTTATTTACATTGTTGCAAAAAGTAGGAAAACATTAAGCCAAAATCTACATATTGTCTGAAAAGCCAGAACTGTCTGGTTTTTGTTCTCTAACACACTATACTTTTGGTATTTCGTATTTCCCTCGTCTCTCTAATGGAGGTCTCTCTATATTTATTAAAATCTCGGCAGGAATAAGTGTTTAATTAATGATTAAGCTTCTGCCTTATTATTCCATTAACCCAAACTGACCCTATTCATAGCTCAAGTCATTATTTTGATCGGTCTTTATTGTGTACAACAATTTTAGATACAATCCCGTCTTGACCTTGGCTCAAGACCTCAGCACACAACACACAGAGAGCCTTCTTCGCCTCTTGGCACTTGTGCCCTAATTTCCTGATTTTCCGCCTCGCCATTTTTGAATCTAATTAAACCATTTGTCTTCATTCTTCGCATACTTATCTCTCTCTTGTAGAGTTACGTAATTTTTGTTGTTGGCTGTGAACAGTGTTCGTTCTGTCTGTTGCTTGGGCTTCTTACCGGGCGGCCTATTATACTACTCTACAATGTATCATTCCAGTCGTCTCGTTCGGCATCTACACTTGATTCATTCCATAGTTAATCGCAAAAAAGCGAGAGAAGAAAAAGAAAAATAAAAGTGTTGGATGGCGTTGTTATTTAGAGGTTAATTGCTGTGGTATTTGTGCTGCAGGCTGCTCTGCTGGCTGGTGCCGAAGACTGGAAAACACCACCTTGCGCCGCGTTTCAGCTGACTGCGCCTCCATTAATTTTTCTCCAACTTATAGCTTGTTCTTTTAAATGAAAAGCATTCCAAATTGCTCATCTATTCATTTCATTTTTTGCATTAGCCAAAAACACAGTTTAAATATTCAAATTCTGGTTCTGCAGAGCGACAAACAAAATGTCCATAAATTTAGCACCTACTTCTATTTTGTGCATAATAAGAGTTTTATAAGACCAACAACATTTCTAGAATTTAGTTTGTTTTCCTCTAGTTATAAATAAAAACTAATCTTATCCAGTTGAGCCTTATTTGTTGCATATTTTTTGGGTTCTCTTAATGTCGAAAACAGTTTCAACAACAACAAAAACAGGACTGGAAGAAATTCACCAAAAATAAGACATTTTTATTATTAGAGGAAAAATGGGCAAACAAATTCTGGTTCTAACCAGTTCATAGATCGGTTTTGATTTCGTTTGTCGTTTTTGCACTGCAAACGCCATTCTTGTTTCTTTTCGCGCAAATACACGACGTAAATGTATTCTGCTGCTATATACTTATCCACTGAATCACTATTCAATTTTTCACTCGTTCTTGGCCCCTCTTCGCCACTTTTTCCTGTGTTCCCTAATTCGATCGCAACGCAAATAATTACCAACGCCAACATTCAATTAGGAGGTTGATATTGCGAATAATTCAGCAGAATTTGTTAATTTTAAACTTCCTTAAAATAATACGATTATCATCGATAGATACAAAAACTGTTATAGATATTAGTTTTAACTTTATTATATTATTTTTTTAACTTTACATTTCCTTTATTAACAAATGAAGATTAGTATTATAGATTGTAAAAGATGATCAAACCAGAAGAACATGCCCTTAGGGGCAATCAACTATTAATAAAACACAAATTTATGGAATATATCAAAGATTTAATATTCCTTAATTATTTCCGTCTTTTGTGGATTTGCTTAAAATTACTTCCTTAAACTAGTTTTGCAATTGACATTGACTTTGTGATGGAATATTCAAATTCTTTATTTTGTCCAAAGAAACAATGCTAAAGAATAGTTCAAATGGAAAACATTAAAGCATTCGAGATAATTTCATCTGATCAAATTCAATAAAAATTTTAACTTTTTTTATTATTTACTATTCAAAATTTTGAACATCTACAAAACAACAAAGGATAGAAAGAAAAAGATAGGGAAAAAGGGGTACAGAAGAATATATATTATATATTTTCAATTTTGTTGTTGCCAGAAGAGTCGCAGCATTTTCCCTGATGGTGGGCATTTCTAGGTCTCTCAAGATGGTATTGTTTCTGAAGAGCCATGGAATTCCCGCAATGCTCCTTAGGTTCTTGAAGTAGAGACGCTCATTTCTAGGCTATGTGATGTTTTACAGCAGGAGCCCCTGATCTCCAAGGCGTACAAGAGCATATCCTTTACCTTGAAAATGGCCAGCTTCAACTTTTGAGATCACTATATAACTTTTACACTTTTTACACTTTTAAAATCACAATAAAAAAACAGTTGAAAAAATAATCACTAAGTATTTGTAGTGCTAGAGTAAAGTCAGCTGTTTTTGAATGAGGGAATAATTTTAAAAATACAAATTAACACTCGTGCAGAACTAAAATTTTTGGCAAATCCACTAAAAAGCTAAATTTTCACACATTACAAAACTCTATTCTATTAAAAATCAAACTTTTGTATAAGATTGCAAAAAAAATCCTAAAATAAATTAGTAAAACAATGATATTGATATTTCATTAAACGTAAAAAAGATTTAATTTTTGTGCCCTCCCAAAACTGATCCTAATTAAACACGACCGCCTGTCAAAAATGTTCAATTGGAATTAAAGTCCCATATAAAGCATATGATATCTAAAGTATAGTGAGCAAAAAGTGTTCACCCAAAACAAAAACCAAGGAGTTTGGTTTGGTTTCGAAAGGAAGGCAGTGTGTTTGCTGTGAGGGGATAAGAAGAGGGTACTATTCAATACGTGAGTTCCATTTCCAAAAGGAAAAACTTGTTTTGCTGTTTTTTGGGACCCTCGGTCTTTTCGATTTATTTGTGATTCACTCACCGGGTTCTCGGGTATATAGGCGATTAGTTTTTATTGAATTACCTCTAAGAAATTTCTTGTTAGCTCAATTTTTTCGCAAGTCAATTATTGATCTTATTTTGGCCAATTATTTTCTCTCCTCATTCTTAAACTGTTTCTAATTGGATGACCAAATATCGGTTTTTGGAAGAAATTTAATCGCTTTGCCGGAAGAGGAATTATTTGCTAATGTTTTAGCATGTATTGGGCTACGGAAGTTGGAGTGTGGTGTGTGGTGGATGGATGGAGCAATTTTTGTGCGCCACTCTATAGCCAATAAATCAAGTAATTCACCAGCATGCTGGCTGCTCTGCCAAGGTCATCTAATTGGCGCTGTTCCATAGCGACGACCAACCATTATAATGGTAATGAGATTGAGACACTTTTCGGCGGGGCTCCCCAACATCTCTCCACACAACGCCACCATCAATTGGTCACGCGCCTTTTTTGTCCCACTAACCATCAAAATTTTCTTTATTAAATACTTTCTGTGAAATTTTCTAATCATTTAGAACAGCCCTAATGAAAAAATAACAAGTAAAACGAAATTCGAGTATGAAAGGAAAAACAAAGACAAAGAAAATTTCAGGTTTTCCTCATCACCTCACTCCAATTTTCCCTCGTTCTTCCGTACCGATTCGGAGACTTTAACGGTAACATAGGCAAGGTACGACGAGTATTAGAAAAAAATGAATCAATCCTATTTGACAAATTTGAATTTTTGTTGTAATTTGCGGCTTACGAATATGTAAAGCAAATTATTTTCTATTTGATTATTGAAAATTAAACTGTATTTTAATATAGACCAATAAGAATAGTCAAAATAAAATTTTAAGTGTTACTATTTCTTTTATTTTTAAAAATGATTTTATTAGTGGATAACTTAGGCACACGCTTTCAAGATTTTAACAATTCTTATTATTTTAAAAATTAAGTTTTAAGATAAAATTTCGATTTGTCACATTTCATCTTGTCACGAGGCTTTATAAGCATTTCGCTTTTAAGGGTTTCATATTTAACAATTTGGTTTAACGCTCATGACTTTAAAGGATCCTAGTGTTTAATAATGCTTATCGACCGCGGGAGTTTAGCATTTTATGCATTTTATAATAAATTAACAAAACAATCGGTTTTATTAAAATCAAATTTCTACATGTTAAATTTTCTCTCACGTTGTTTTTTACTTCATTCCCCCATTCTACGGTGTGATAAGTAAAATTATATCTTGTCGTCTCTTACTTTCACAATGGAAATATTATTCGTTAACGGATGCTTTTAATTTAAATCATCCGATAAATCAATCAAAACAACTGCCAATACAGTTAAACCATAAACAAGGAAACTGGCAGCCATATAAATTTGATGGATTTCTTTCATGGATTCTTTAACAATAAAGAAAAACACTAGTGCTTTAAAAAATTCTTTAAAGCACTTGAGCTATAAAATCGACAGAACAAATATTAGTACCATAATGTTAATAAAATGCATAAAGAACATTAGTTGAACATTTCTTTTTAGCGCCTTTGGTTTCCAATGAAGCTAAAGTTATGGTTTTTACTCTAAACCACTATTATGATTTAAGATAAATAGACCTACCAATCATAATGATTTAGTTTAATTATAGGAATGTTTTATTTAAGGGTTTCCATTTGGTAATTTGGTTTAAAATTTATTATCGATTAAAATTTTAGTACTAGAATAACCTCCATTTCAGCACTTGTAGTATAGATCGGAAAATGCTATTACTTGTACAGAAACCAATTAAGATCACGTACTAGTGCCCTTTTCAATTAAGTATTGCTCACCTTTAGAGTAAATCCATGGCTCGTCTGGTGTCTCTGGCTATTCTTTAAGAGATCATGGTCAATCATCAATTTTATGACGCTCCACTTTTTCGGACTTCACAGACTGTCTGTTATTTATTATGCTGGCTGCGTGGATTTCGATTTCGTAATCTTGTGGGCCAATTGGAATTAATTTTCTGCACTGTCAAAAGTTGTTTATTTTGGCGTGTGGAGGATCAGTGAAAGAGAATGTGGACCAGATTGGAGTTGAGAATAAAAAAATATGGATGCACATTGATTAAAGCAGCATCGTGTTGTCATTGGTTTAATATTCTGATCGATGATGTGGGTGAAGAAAACTGAAAAGAGAGTGGTGTGGAGAAAGAGATGCCAAAGAAAAAGGCATTCATTGGCATTTATTGAAACAATATTTGGACAAGAATTATTTATAGAATATTGGGACAAAATTTGGTCCCCATTTCCAATGGCGAAATTAGGCTATAAATCACGATTTTTAGTCAAGAAATCCCCCATCCGATTTTCCGAATAAATATAAATTTTGGCGATATATGTGATTATTAGAAGATTTTTCAAAGTCATAGAGGATTTTTCAAGTCAAACCGGATTGGAATACCAGCATTTTATTGGATCATATAATCTCCCATCTCTCAATTATAAATTAGTTCTTTTCGTTTCCTATTAACTTTGTTTCTCGGATTTGCACACATTCTATATATAAGCGTAATTAAAATCAAATTTTTCGTAGAGAGTGAATTGTTGTTGTTGTTGGTTGTGTGCGCTTGGAAGAGAAGAAACCCAGCAAAAAATTAGCGAATGATTCGCTCACGAAGAAGTTTCAAGGTTAAACCGATTTGTGATTCTATTTTGGCGAAAAATCGCTAAATTCTTTGGAATTATAGTAATTCGTGTTTCTGTGTTGGACTTTTATTATTCTCGGCACAACACACAAACACGAAATCGCCTCCAAATAAAAAATAATACTAATAAAAAAAAAGTCGTCATCAAAACAAAGAAGAACGGAAAACGTGCAAACGAAAATAGAGCCGAAAAAGATCATCAAAAGTTTGATGTTGTCGCGATCGCAATATTTTATTACTCGTTTTAGTCACACATTATAATAATAAATTGAAGTATGGTTTAAATTAGCATTACAATTCTAATAAAGTGAAATGGAATTGTTATTAGGTTGTTCGTTCAGCTGGGCCAAAAAAACACGTGCGTAATCTTTCATCGGCGATCGAAGGCGATCCTCCAACAATGCAACTCTCTCTTTTCGCCCGGTTATCGTGTTTTCACACATCGCTCGCGCCTTGCCGATAAGATAAGGGCGAAGGAGTGTATTTAAAATCCACTCCAAATATCAACATATGATCAACAAAACATTCAAAGGCTCTGAGGGAAAAAATAAAACTACTCTGCCTTAGAAATCCACTTCAAACATCTGCACAAAACTTGAATTACAACACACAACAATTCTACACACGCCTTTGAAAGAACTTTATTATTCCATCATTCATTATTATGATGGGGTTTATTATTACTTCTTCGTCTTCTTGTTCTGCTTTTATTTCTCGCGCTGGATGAAAACAAAATTCGGCACTATAGTCCTCCAGCAACAACTATTTAAGGCACCACCACCACTATAAAAGAAGAAAAAAGACCATTTGACACACATTTTTATATCGCATTCATTATTTATTCAAAATAAATAAATTCCGATTCTTTCTGCTCTCTGTAGTTTTTTTTTGCTGGCTTGCCTTTTCACAGCATTATTTATGACACTACTCGAAGAAAACATATTTCCTAGTAATTAATTCTTATGGGAAAAATAAAAAGACCTAAGCACACTTGTAAGAACTAAAAAAACAAAACAAAAATAGTAATTTTTCATTATTTCTCTAAATTTAGATTAATATTCTACATTTTCTTGAGATCTTTGTAAATATATAAAAGTTTATATAAAATAATGTTTGGCCTTGAATTTTTTTGTTTTGAAAATAAATAACACCTCTTTTAATAGAGATAATGATCATTCATGGCTTACATTTTTACATATCACTTTGAGTTGATTGTAATATTATTCAAATTAATAATTTAGGTAAAAATATGGAAATGCTTAGGTCTCAACTCTAAAGTGTGTTTTGAATTACCTAATACGGGATATAGCTATATTTAGAAATGCCAAAAGTCGGGGTCAATTGAAAGTATGGAAATTTAATCAATCAATTTTAATCGTCGATTGTTATGTATTCTTATAAAAACAGTGATAATTATTAGATTAAAATCACATTAAAAGATTAGTAATAAATCATAGTTCTGAAGGAAAATTAAAATAAAACCACTAGTTTGTCGTCAGGAAATGATTTTTAAATAAGATATAAAATGCATAAAAAATCTAAATGTTATTTGCCAAAGTCGCTAAACATAATAAGTCATGCCGATTGTATACGTCATCCCCCTTTTGTCAAACTTTGTTTTGGTTAGTGGCTAGTGAGTTAAGTTCAAGAAAATTACTTTAAATTAAGTGAAAAATGTGTAATAAGTGTAGATAATATTATTGTACTTGGTTAAAGAAACTTGTTTTGTGCCGAAATATGAAAATAAACACAAAAAATNGTATACGTCATCCCCCTTTTGTCAAACTTTGTTTTGGTTAGTGGCTAGTGAGTTAAGTTCAAGAAAATTACTTTAAATTAAGTGAAAAATGTGTAATAAGTGTAGATAATATTATTGTACTTGGTTAAAGAAACTTGTTTTGTGCCGAAATATGAAAATAAACACAAAAAATCTAGTAGCGTTATTTTCTTTGTTGGTCCATTAGAAATAAAAGAAATGTTTTAAATTTCTTAAAGTAAAGAGTATAGACAAAAATACTGTCTCCAACGGACCCCACTACGTTTTCAAAGAAAATCCGCACGACCTTATTCTTAATTAACCTTGGTATTTGCATCGATTTGTAGAATTTTCATAATAAAACTATAAAAAAATACTCTTGTTGATATTTTTTGTTAGAAAAGTGAATTTGGTTAGTTTATTGTTATTCCAAATATTTAAATTTAAGAATGAAAATTTGCCATTGTATTTATATTTTATGATTAATTCATATCGTTGACATGAAATGGCATTATTCAAATTTAAAAATAGAAGGTCAATTTAGTTTAATATTGAAATATTAAAAATAAGAAATAAACAAAACAAGTGAAATTTTCCTTTAAACAAGTTAAGTTACAGCCAAAAAGTTATTTTGAAGCAAGAATTAAACATTTCCTACGTTACAATAGTATTATATTTGTTAAAAATTCATTACTTTATGAAAATTGAAGAATAAAACTATTAATTCCATATAATCTACCAACCCTACTCTTTTGGTGTTTCACTGTAAAATCCGATTGAAAGTGAAAGAAGAGACGAAGAACGTGCACAATAATAATAATGTACCGGCATTTTACACACACACTTACGCAATTATTATTATTATGCGCAGAAAAGGGGAAATAGGAAAAGGGAAACTGCATTTTCACAGTCAATGTCGAGGAAAGGAGGATTTCCCCTTAGCGTGCACTTCAAATTTCGTCCAATCCAGGAACAATTCAGGGACACACTTTTCCCTTTTTGATTGTCAAGTTCCTCCGATATTAGGTTGGCGGACAATTTACATGTAAAAGTAGTGTGCATTTGAGAGAAAAATAAAATATTATTTGATTTGAATTACAATACAGTAAAACTAATAATATTATTTGCAAAATCTTGAAATAATTAAAACATGATAGAACATGTTAAGACTTCTCAATGGAAAGAAATTTTTAATTGTTGCGGGAAAATTGTTTCTAATAAATTTATTGGATATTCTTTTCTGTTAGTCTATTAGAGTAGAGTGGTATATATTTAAATTTTATCTTTATGAATACAATTTTGTGTCCTGTATCGAAAAGATAGCCCTTTCGCATTGATTTGAGTTTCGTAATGTGTTATTATTCTTCATTGCTCTAATAAAGAAATTCTAATCTTCAAACAAAATTTGCTGATTTTACCACAAAGGATTACATCAATTTATAAATAACTTCAGTTGAATTTATTTAATATGAATCCGCTTATAGATACCATCCGCTTAAAATGACAAATTTCAAAGCGAAGTTTGGTTTACATGTAAAAGGCATTATAAAATTGACGGATATATGCTTATAATAACCATCTGGTTAGTATGACTGATTTTGGTTAATTTTTTTGGCAATTGTAACCAGTTATATTGACATGACAACAAGAAGAGTCTTTCCATGATTTTGAGTCTTTCGACTACTGTTTTTGTTTTGAAAGTACAATGTTAAGAATTTTGTTAGTGTTTAGTGAAAAATGAAAAGAATATTCATTTTTATAATCTTTAGTAAAAAGAAGGTAGAACATTTCCGAAGCACAATCGAAACTTAAAAATAAATATTTTACATATTTTTAGTTTTAATTTTTTTTACTTTTCTTTGGTTCTGATTATTAAATAAATAACTGAAATTATAAATAGAAAAATTATCCATATCCCTTTTCGCTGAAGGAACAACCCAATATATAATAAAATAAATGTGTTGTAAGTGTTGGTGCGCGCAGTGGTTGAGTGAGTATTGTGTGTATCGACGAGTTGTGTTTTCATTTCATTCATTTTCGGTTTCGTTCTCAATATTTTCATTCATTCTCTCTCCCGCCGCATTTCGCGTTCACCACTCGTCAAAAGCAAAAGTGCGTCGCGCTTCTCTTTATTACAACAACAAAAAATATTTATATCTTCTCTTCCACAACTTCTTTATAATAGAAGTGTTATAAAAATATTAAGTACATTTTACAAAAGAGAGATTGTGGATAAATTGAATAAAATTTAACTAACAACATCCAGTGTAAAACGTTATTTAGTGATTGAAGTTGGTTTTGATACGGAAAAATAGGGAAAAAAATAAAAGTGCCGGTTTTTACAGATTTTTGATAGTCCGAGTAATCGATGTCTAATAAGAGCGTAAAAATAACCGGGATGGATTTTCGATCGCGAATTCTGGTGCAAATCGCATTGGTTATTTGACGACGGTACTTTTCGTAAGATAATTCAACTTTTAAATAAAATAAACAGTTCCTTCGCGGACAGCGAGCGAGACTTGAGTTTTTGCACAATTTTGGCAAAAAGTAACAGAGATATTCTCAAGTGCGACCTCTCAGGAAGTGTGTATTTTTTTTCGTTCTTTTTGCAAAAATTTTTCAAACTTTTACGTGTGTGAAGACTACTCTGTTGTTTTAATATTGTGAGCGGAAATAATATTTTGCCAATTTTTATGTACTTTATGTCGTTTTGTGGTGCAACTCTGTGAAAGTGCTATATAGATAGAGAGAGTTAAAGAATTTTTTCTTTAATATAATAATTAAAAAACAACTGATAACTAACCCGAGAGTGGTTTATTAAGTGGTGAGTGTTTGCAATGATAAAAGAGTGTGTGTCTAGCAGTATTTCAAATAAACAAAACAAAAATCGCAAAGGCTGATAAAACGGTGCATTAATAAGTGTGTTTTCTTCGCGCTGAGCCCCAAGTCTGAATGATTACCAGGAACACTAACCGAATGCCGATTCCAAATCCAAACCGATAAACTTTTTTATACCCGAGTATTTTTTTGTAACTAGAAGAAAAAAGAATAAAATTGCATAATTGCACAAATTTGCACATTTTTGCAAATTTGATTAACTAAAAACTAGGGAAGGTGTGTCAGTGAGAATTCAAGTGTTTTTGTGGGTATTGTGTAGTACGGAAAGTTTCGAAAATAGCTACTTTAAGCTTCCATCCGCTGTTGGCTCAACAGCAGCAAAACTCCTTGTCCCTCTGGATGGCACCGCGCCGCACCGTCAATTCAGGGGTTGGCAGCAACCACCTCGACCCTCTGCTCGTCGACCAGATGCACAACCTGCTCAACCTGTCCGACGTCATCGGTGGAGACCCTTTCGCCGACCAGAACAGTGCCGCTTCTTCGCCCACCTCCTCCTCCCATAACTCGTCCGGCTCCTCCAACTCGAACCTCTTCAACCCCATCGGCTCCTCCATGTTTCTCGACAAGAATAACAACAAAATCCAGTGCTGCGTCCCGATCGGCGAGTGTTTAAACGCCAACTCGTTCGAGTTTGGCCTGATCAACTTGGAAGATTTACGGGAATGTGTCCGTGTGGTGTGCAACAACGAGCAGTGCTCTGTCGGTCAGTACATGCACCGAGAGTGCTTCGAGGCATGGGAGCAGACCGTGCTCTCGTACTTGAAGTCGACTGGAAGAGCCAGATCCTGGTCCGATAAACAGAGACAGCAGAATTTGTGGACCAAAAAAGGGTACGATCTGATTTTCAAGATTTGCACTTGCAAATGTGGACGAGGACACCTGAAGAAGGACCTCGATTGGCAGCCACCGTCCATGGACGAGGTGGACGGCAACAACAACTCCTCGACCATTAACAACAAGAATAATGGTGGCAAGAAGAAGAAGAACCGCAAAAACCAGAAGCCAATTCTGTCCATTTCTACCCTGAATCAAACGGGATACCACCAGAATTTCCCGATTTTGCAGCAAAAGGACGACTTTCGAATCCGAGCAAATTCCGTGATGTCGTCTTCGTCCAGCATCGACGAGGTGGACTCGAACTCGTCCCCTCCCATCTCTGGACTCTCGAGCGACTTGAGCATCTCGCCAGTTCTAATTAACACAATCAACGGGGTCCAGAATCTGTCCCTCACTTCAACCAACAACTATCAGCAGCAGAACAACGGTGCCGTGGCCAAAAAGCAGAAATCCAAAGTCGAACTCTATTCGGACCGAATCCGGTGAGTGCTATTTTCTTATGGTTTTTGTGTTTTCGCCCTGTTTTAAATTGGCAAAGGATCAGGTGGCGTTTATTTATCGTTATTATATGAAAATAATAGTCAATCCTCAAGACGTGACAAATCGGGTGAAATTTCAAGACACATCACAGAGAGCTCTGGAACCTGATTTTGGCTCCTTGCTTGCTTGCGCCTCACTTCTTCCCAACAAGCAAGGCACAGAGCACAATAAATAGGGGTTAAATCAATTTGGAGAGAGGAGGGCGACGAAAGAAGAAATGAGTTTTCCTTTTTCTCACCCCAGTTGTTTGTCTTTTGAAACTCGAAAACACACTCTGCCTCTTTGCAATATTATGCCCTTTTGGAAACCGAAAAGTGAAATATTTGATGGGTTTTCCTCGTCTCGAGAGAGAGGCGACGACTGGCACAAGTCGGGAAGAAAGAAGAAAGACTTAAGGCAGGTTGCGGTGTTGATGATAAAGATGACGGCTCAATTTTCAAGGCAGGTCAAGACAACATTTCTGCCTGTTGTTTGATTTACCAGAATAAAAATAATACACGGAGAAAGAGAGGGGATCTGGTTCCTTTTTATTATCATTAATTTTCCTTAAATTAGATTCTTCACGAGGATGAGGACGGATGTTCTATTTCAAGTTCCCAGTTTAGAATTTTTAACAGACTTCAGACGTCATAAGTGCATCTCTCCGAGTCAACTGAAAAATGTCTATATTTAGTGTGGAGCCGTCAGAGTTAATTAGTTTTCCACAGTCGCGGGTCCAATTTTTACGATCGATGCTGGATTTATGTTCTTTCTGCATCATTCTCTCTTACTCTGTTCAAGAAGTCAGCAGGCAGTAATTTTCACTGACTTGTCCTTGAATTTCAAACAAATGCTATTTTCAGTTTGGTGGAAAATGGAAAACCAAATAATTCCGAGAAAAATGTTATACCGCAAAAGAGTGTTTAATTAAGTGAAAGGCTTGAAGAAACAGGATGTTATTAATCTAAAAATATTTTCGCCATATGAAGATTTGTGTATAAAGGCCTAAAAATAAGAATTCCTTCGCAGAAACGTTATGCATTGCCATTTGGAGTGATCATTTTTTTCATTATTAAATATGGAAATGTTCGCTTTGCCCTTGAATTGACATTAGATGTTCTTTTCGCCATTGAAAAACTGCAATTTATTATACGTGTCCTCTCTCTTCCTCCTCTCCGCGTTTTGCATTGTTCTTTCCAATTTTTATGCAACTTACTTTGAGCCTATATACTTGCAATATCCGCAAAATTGCAATGTTAGAACGAACCATGGAAAAAAAGTGAGAATAGTGTGCGGAAGAATGAAAAGAGAAGTGGTATTATGTAAAGGCAGCGAGGCCTCTTCAATACTAGTATTATTGCTTCTTGTGCTTTCCTCTTAACTCGTTTCTTCTCTTAAACATGTATGTTTGTAGGTAAATAAGGCTTTGGCAGAAATTTAGATAAAGAGAAGAAGAGGGAGGAGGCGGCGGCAAAAGAAATTGCGAATATATGTGATGTATAGTCATTCCACACGAAGAGCAGCGCACACAAAAAATAGCAGAACGAACAGAGTGCACAAAGCAAAGAGGAAGAAAAGAAAAGTGAGTGAGAGAACCGGTTTTTTGCAAGCAGCAGCAGCAACAGTAACACAAACGCTCTTATGAAAGAGTTCTTTTAGAGTGAATTTCAAGGGTATCAAAGCACAGATTTTCAAGGTCTAGCGTTTATGTAATCGTAATTAAGAAAGAAGACTGGTTCTCCACGACTTTAATGGCTTTGGGCTTCGCGCATTCTTTTTGCTCTGCTGATCTGCTTTAAAGAGTTGAATTGAGATGATTGCTAAAAAATGATAAGCCTTTTTCGCTGTGGGCTTTTTCGGGGAGACCATTTTTGGAGTGTATTTGTTAAATTCCAAGGCCAAACTCATTGGATTGCACCACTGCACTTTATTTTGTACTGTTACAGATTCACAATTTTTTAAAAAAAATTTATTAAACAGGTTTTCATTTTGCCAATTCAGATAAAATGGTCCGAAACTGGCCAAAGGAGCTATTTATAGAAATTAATAAATTATTTGGTTGTGTTGCATCGAGTTGAGATCTGTTTAATTTTATTTTGGGAAAAAAAGTTCTCGATAATTTTGCAAATTTTTATTCGTTTTATTTTGTGGCTGGGCCTCGTTAAATTGATTAATTGAAAGGGTTTAATTTTCCAGTGAAAACCCACACGTAGTTTATTTTATGCAAATTCTGGAAATCCATAAAGTTGGCAACAGTTTTTCGTCTTCCTTCTTCACTTCATCATCATTTTGAGAGATTTCGTGGAGTCAGCCCTTTTTATTATTATTTGTTTCTGCTGAAAACCGATAACATATTCGCGCATTGTGTAAGAAAATGCATTCATGTTGTTTCTGTTCCACATCTTCTTCTCAATACATATCTTGTGTAACAAAAAAAGAGGAGAGAAACAGGTTTGCGAATTTATTACCATTATTATTATTGCCTTGTATTTATTCCAGAGTCTCTGGGCATAAAAATGTGCAATTTCGCGGTCTGCGTTTATGTGCTAATGTGATGCATTTCGCTGCTCTGTAGTGCGTCGGAAAAAGAGGAACATACGAATAATAATAATAATGAAAATAAATAAAGTCTGATTATAATAATTTTCGTCGGTTGATTAATGGCGAGCCCAGTCGATTATGTGTGGTAATTGCAAGAGTAAATTTCATTGCCAAAAATAAATGGAAATTGTGGTCGACGTTTTCTGATGACGACGACTCGGGATGCGAATTCTGTCTCTCGTTGGCTTTTGCTGGCTGACTGTGCTAATGAAAGGAAAAGAGTAATTAACATTGATGGCCAACAGATGATGAGAAAAAGGGCCATAAATTCCGTGGGATCATCACCATGATTCGCGTATCACAATTCGATTTGGTCATCTTTTTTACAATCATAAACTGAATTTGTTTATTGCAAATTTGCAATTTATTTTTGTTAATATTATACATTAAAAATTGGTCTTGACATTTATTTGGTTTCGTCATTATATGCTATTTTGATCGTTGTTTAAAGAAGCCCATCCACTTTTGAATCACTGGTGCAAACAATCCATTAAATGAAATTCAGTGCAGCCAACAAACAATGATGATGGAAATTCGCGAACCGCAAAAAGAGAGTATAGTTGCTGGGTTGGTAACATGAATATTGTAAATGTTTTAATTTATGGGACATTGTTCCGAAGGGGGTTTTCAAATTGCAAATTTGAATACGCTTTTGTGTGCAATTATTCCTCCGAGTTTGCATGGGGGGCAGCAGCAGCAGAAAAGAGTCGAAATTCAGTGGGTTATTGTGGCAGGAGGAGAAGCATTTAAACCGAAGAAACAAGAAGAAAAAGACGAAGAGGAAGGAAGGGGTTTTGAGGTAGTGAGAGCGTGTGGAAGCAGAATGCAACAATAAATGGAAGAAACCTTGTCAAAAGGGGAGAACCACTCTGCCAAAGAGTAAGAGGGGGACGATTATGATGAAAGTCGATATGTAACCCAAGAACGAGTTCAAAGGTTGACTTTCTGCAGTTGAGGGGAGTCGTTCTGGTGCATTCTGCAACATTCTAGAAATGCCCCCGAGGATTGAATACCATATTAGCATTATTCATGTTATTCTCTGCTCTGATTCAATCGATTTGACTTTTGTATTGTGCACACATAATTTAATTCCACAGCTAAACGTTGCAAAATGCCATATCTTTTTAAACAAAATTTAAAACCAAAAGCTGTAGCAAACATTAAATATTAAATTCTTAAACATTTTTCATCATACTTATTTCATCCTAAATCTTGAATTAGCACAATATTATTTTGTACATATTATTAAAGTGAAACATTCCTATATTTATTTAATATAGAAACAATTGAAAAAATAATTCTGCGAAATTCTGAAAATATAATTCAAGTAAATATTTTCTAGAGAAATATTTTAATAACAGATATTTTAATAAACAGCACAGTTTGTTTTTAAGTATATTTAAAACGTTGTGTAAATATTTATTATTTCATCACACGGTTCTATTTTGGAGGATATACTTAAATGAGTTTCTAAAAATTAAAAAAGAATTGCATAATCGTGTGCTTTTGTACACTAAAATCCATTGAATTAATTTAGGGTTTCCGAAAAGGATATCGGTGCTTATGCCGATGATTTAGTCGTTTTGATTCGACAATTGCGTGCATTTGTGAAATTTGGTGTGACGAAAAGTAGCTTATAATTGGCTGTCATTTGAATAAAACCCCCTTGCAAGACTTAACCATCAGCATCACGAAGGAACTTTTAATTAGAACCCATCTGTTCTGTGTCTTGTTGCGTTTCTTTTGTGCACACAACAATGCTGTTTTACAGATTGGAATGTTGTATGCTAATAATTTACCCTGTTTATTTTATTAGCATTATTATTGGGTGAAAATGCATATTTTGGTGGTTGTAAAATAGTCAACCCTTTTTAATTTGTTCAGTTTTTGGTGGAGCTCCCCTAACCACCTCTCGTTCCATACAAATAAATATTTTGCCAACTTTGGCAACAGCTTAAAAGGCGGCGAATTTACGAGTTTCCAGGGTTTCTTCTTTAGGAGAGAGGGGGATGGGTATGACATTTTCCAAGCTCTTCACAAATTTAAGTCAAGTGCTCTACCAAGTGTGCATGTTCGAGGTGCTGTTCTTTTATACTTTCTCGTACCTTTAGCAAGTCATAAATGTTAATTTTGGCAAAAATGTTATACCTGTCACCTTGTTCGAAACCTCAGACCTGTTCTCTCCTTATTTATCCTTTCTGAGATACAACAACGAGGAGAAGGAGCGGGTGTCGTCCACTTTTCCAAGCAGTTGTTAATCTTTTGAAAGTGAGCAAACTGTTGTGCTTATATTCACTCAAGGCGCGTCATTTTCGCCATCCTGTTTCGCACAGAGCTGCAGAGGAGCAGTGTGGGATCAATGTGGTGGTTAAACCGCTTTTTATGAGACGCTCGCTGTTTATTCTTCAATTAAACTTTTATTATTGTGAATCTTTAATGTAAAACGACAGTTAAAAGTTTTGAAAAGCTTCTTCTAAGGAGCTTCTTGCTCGTCCTCTCTGCAGACCGTGTTAAAAGTGTCGGAAATGTTAGAATAAATAGCTCTCCTCTACCCAAAAGGAGAAAGGAGAGGGTTGCACATAATAGAGATTTGTCTTGGTCGAGGAAACAAGGACGGGTTTAGGAGACGGCAATTAGGAGAATGTTTTAGTAATTTACTTAAATAATAATGAAAACAGCCATCAAAAAGCGTCTCGTCTCACCTTAAAGCTTTATTGTTTCGCGTTTTCTTGGTCAAAATGTATGCAACCCGCGAAAATACGACCCGGCTGAAATTGAATTAAAAACCTTAAACCGTACCACTCAAGAAATGGATTCAAGGCCGTAAAAATGTTAATTAAAAGATTTTGTTTTCATTTGGAAATTAATTAAGGTTTTATTCGGCCATTTGGCGAATAATGCGATTGTGTTTTGCAAAATTGCGGAGATTTGAAAAACTGTGCATTATTTTGAGAGGTATTTATGGTCACCAGTGGGGTTTGGTCAAACGGTTTTATGATACAGAGCAGCAGCGCAAAAAAAACGTGTTTGATAACGTGAAAATGGTCGCGTATTTCTGTTTTTTGCGCGGGTCGACCAAATGAGACGATTTTTTTGCTTTTCTTAAAAAAAATTGTATTGATTGTGAAATGATTCAATGCGAGATCCGATCCGTCTTCTCGATTAATATATTGGGAAATGGCAAAAGGGGCCTTAATTAACGACTTTCGGGCAGTTAACTGCTGCTGCCAGACGCGGACAAAGAATCAATTAATTAATCCGCGTTCAGGAGGAGGATGAGATCATCTCAAGTTTGATTAGAGTGTGACTCGATTTTGATGGAAATTTCATTTTTTTCTCTTCGTATTTAACAGCAATGGTGTGTATGGGGGTAGCCTTGAAAATGTTAAATGTGCAGCTTAGAGAGAGATTGATATCTGGGGCTTAAAATGCCGCCACAATTTAAGCCAGGTCGCGTCTCGCCTAGTCCTCTAACCCACATTTATCATCAGCAGCCGCGAAATAAGCGGATCAATTGTGCTCGGTTGAGGCTGCCCAGAAGCCCATTTAGAGGGGAATTATAATTGAATCTGTATTTTCTCTATTCAGAGGATGGATCGAGAAGTATCTTAGTTTTTAAACATTTTATTTTTAATTTTGTTATAAAATCGACTTTGAATAATATTTTAATTTTTTTTGTAAATATCAATCAATAGTATTTATAATACAATATATACACGAAATAAGTTTATTTTGTTTGGAAGATTTGAAAATGAAAGTATATTTCATATTTGTCGATCTACCCTCTGCTAAAACCAATAGGCCATTGAAATACGATTATTAAAAATGGGAAGCGCCCACGTCTTTTGGAAATTTGATAGATCTGCACGCTGCATCAGAGTGTCTTATAGTTAGTGGCGACATTTAAGGAGAATTAATAAGCCATGGCACGCCAATTAGCAATAGATCGCATGGCAAAAAGTGACAGCTATTTGTGGATTTATGAATCGAAAATTGTGGATCAATTTAAAAAGTAAATGGCGTTCACGGCGATCTATTATAATAGCCAATTAAATTGTTGGCAGAAAAACAGTTGTTTTTAGTAGTCTCGCCTGTGTCACCAAAAATAGTTTTCGGAAAGACAATAAAATTATTCGTTGGGACCATCATAATTGATTTTGTATGTCTTTTTGGTAATTTGGGTCTCTGGTGTTGTATTATTATACACCTTTGTTTTGTTTGGAGGCCGTGAAAAATCGACCATTAGAACTGCGCGCTGCTACTCTTATTTTTCAGGTGGCTAGGCTAAATTATGATCATGTAATTCGATGATGGTTGATTGTCCAAAAATGGGGCTCCTCATGGCTAAAAATAACGGCGCTTACCGCATGTGCTTAGGCCCATAAACAATACGACAATCGAAAACATTAATTCATTTTTCGTGTTTTTAATTAATATCTGCCTAATCGTTAGTGGGTTAAATGCATTAAAAGGCGACAGTTTGTTTGATTGTTTTCTGTGTGCTTTATTGTAGCAGTTTTAGATTCGAATTTATGCCTTTTAGGTTATCAAGTCCAGAAGGAAGTGCATTAAAACCATACCGGTATATTAGAGAACTAAGTACAAATTTGCAATTTGAAAATGGGTGCGTCAAAAACGCTGATAAAACAAACATTAGTTTTGACAAATGGAATAATTTACGATAACCGAATATTATTGGGTGGGATTCACTTAAAACGGTTAAGCTAGTCAATTAAAATGACAAATATTGTATGATTCTACGAATTGAAAGAACAACAATAAATTTTGTTAATTTTGGACACTCATGTATTCGTATTTCACATGAGCAATCGATTCGGAGAAGATTAATTAAGCCTCGTATGCATTACTACACAATTATATTTCAAAATTGTATAATAAGTTTATTTTTTACAATATTTATTCAATCTTGTTTTCTAAAAATAAACTTTTGATTAATATTTATAATTGCTTTATATATGATAATAATTATAGGTTCAAGTATGTAAATAATATAAAATTATATATAACAGATGATTCAATTCAATAATTATAAAAGTATATAATTTATTCGAATAAACTTGAAAATAAATTAAAAATTATGACACTTTATTATGTCATAAAATTTAAAACTGTGGTTTTCGGACTGGTTTCTGCTCTTTCGTTTTTATTATGAATAATACTAACCCATCTTTATCTTGTTTGAAATATCCAATAAAAATGTTATTTTTATTTCCGAACAAATTTAAAAGTTGATATTGAATTTAAGGAAAATTTATAATTTATAGTTTCGAAATAAGGTGGTCTTTCAGTTCAATGAAATGCAATTAGGGGTTAATTGGGCGTTTAAATTGGACCCAAAGGTCTCTTTTTCAAGTGGGGGGTTTCCTAAGCCGTTTATTCACGACTCGCCGTGTTGTGCCTTGGCCACGAAACGTGCCCAAAATACCAATCACCTTCCAAAAAACGACTATACTTGTAATTGTTGAAAAACTGTCTAGGTAAAGTTCAAATTGAGAAATTTTATTACGAAAACTCTGCACAGTGTGGTGAGGAGCGCTCGATGATTGTTGCTATTATATTAGGTGGTTGCCAAATAATTGCCACACTCTCGGCTCAAAAATCTACGACACGGCAACAATGACGAATTGTGTTTATACGTACATTTTATATTTGACAAAACACAGAAAATATAGTGTAATAATAATACTTATATAGAGGACTAACAACAACAAGACCAGCAGCATCATCGAAATTTACGAGCCCCAATAAACCAGTCTTCTGATGGGCGCACAGAGTATTTATTATTCTCTCTTCGGTCCGAAAAATTGGTGATAATGTGCAATTTTTAATCGAGTTATGACTGAAAGAGAGCGAGTTGCGCAATTAGACTTGAGTCACAGCTCGGGTGACCTTGGGGAACACCATCTAGGGAGGTAAGCCATATATACACGACACTGAAAAACAGCAGTCATCCAGAGACCTACTAATTACTAATCCAGAGAGGAGACTCATCATCAGCTGTGTTGTTTGCCACCAACGCGCGAAACTCGCAAAACTGGCAAACTAAACAATTGAGCATTGATTTTGCTTGGTCGGACTTTTGTAAACTAATGCCCATTCCTCCCCGTGTGTTAAAATTTGCAACAATTTATAATGACGGGCATTGTTTGGGCCGCTGATTAAAACGCTGGGGGATAGAGATAGGAGGCTAAATGACGAGCCAAACCCAAGAGAGGGGAGATTCCATCGATTTAGATGAGCTCAAATTGTCCGTATATTCCTCCACTTTGTTTTTTCACTGTGTTTTGGTTCAATAATATAGAGAACTCTAAATTGAACGAAATAGAAACAAAACAAATCGTGCGAATATTTTGAATTCGTATTCTCGGTGTGTGATTGTGTGTATGAAATGTTTTTTGCTGGTTTTGTTGTTCTCTAAAATTCTGACTGAATTATTTTCCGCTCGGGCGTGTGTTTTTGGTTTTTTCGCATTCAGTTTTTTTCGTTCGTATTGTTTTAGAGCGCGAGTATTAGTGTGCGGAATTTGAAGTTTTATAATCCAGCTGAAGAGATGATGAGATGAGATGACGAGAGGAAAGAAATTAATTAAGCCAGCAAGAAAGAGTATATAGGCATTATGTGTGCATAATAATAACGCCGTGTTTTTCTGGTTAACCTTGAGAATAAAATGAGATTCGGGTTAATATTAAAATCACGATTGAATTGTTAATCAATCGAGGAGGAAGAATGGAACTGATTTGGACTATTATCTAAAGCCACACCTAATAAAGTACGTGTGGATCTTTATTGTGACCACCAGGCCTTACTATAGATTACTATGAGTCGGAGTAAAAAAGCCAAATTTACGCTAAGGTCAATTAAGTAGCCAATTTAGGTGCTATTTTTAATCCCCAAATTGGGCCTTAAATTCCTCAAGCTGGCCATTATTCTGACGGTTTTAGTAAGATATATCGAAAAGTGGTGCTGTTTTCCATCTATTTGCAGTGTGTCAACTTGCACAAATATTGACAAAACAATGTACGACTTGAAAAAACGTTTCCACTAAAAATTTATAACAGCCCATTTTCTTCTCCTCTCCGCTCCTCCTCGACAACTTTGTTTATATTTACTTGGCTATGTGCATAAATAAATTTGTATATTCCTTTTAGTATATAAAATACAATATGCCATTGGTGGACATGATCACAATTTACAATTTGAGTTCTGTGCAGAATTTGATAACAATTATCAGTTTTCATTAGAGCGTGTGTACCACCAACAAACTGGAAAAACACACTAAAACCCATAAATAAATGTATTTAAAAAAAACGCGTCAACAAAAACACAACCAACACAGTGCCAAGTTGTGTTATCATTGCTGCTTTCCTTTTCAATTTGCTCGGTTTTATCTACATACTTCTACGTTCTGTTATTTGTGCATGTTTGGCGGAGGAGCGCGGCGTCAAACGGGATCGATCCTCATAAAAGGCCTGTGTTTTTGCGCGCCCCGAGTGTGTTATTTAATATCATTATCAAATTTAATGTAGACAGTTTGGTGCTGAACCCCGAACGACTCTCGTATCGTAATCGACTGATTTGTCAAGGTTCCAGTCGCATAAATTGTGTAATTGGCGTATTTTCGCGATTCCTCCACTCCATTTGGTTCGATTGTGTGTTATTATTTTCAGTAATGTCCGATTCCCCAGAGTAAGAACAGGGTGCACCCTGCTGAATAACTGGAATAAATTTCAAAGGTTTTTGTTTTCCAATTTGGAATCTGACTTTTAAATTGGTAAGATGGGGGTTTTTAAAGAAAATATCGAATTTTTTGCCTTTACACCCTATACTTTATCGATACAATGTTGTTGATGATAAAATTTGCAGCGATTTGGGCCCCGGAATGTATTGGTCCGAGTGGGGCAAAGCAGCAGAGCAGCGCGGTGAATGTCATTGTTAGTAAACCAGTCCATGACAAAATGGGAACGCTTTTGGCCGATACGAGGGGGGCAATGATGGGGGGAAGAAGACGATTTAGGGGCCTTATGTATTTAGTATTTTGATATCGAGAAAAAGATCAAAACAAGTCGTGCAAAATAAACACAAATGGCAGATATATCCCATTTAATAATCGCCTCACATATACAAGAAAAGTGGCGATTTTGCGAATTCAATTCGCACATCATTGGCGCGTCATTTATTCGCATTCAATTCACTTTTCCTCTCCACTGTTATTTTCAGCCAAACACTATTATTTTGCTGTTCCTTATACTAAAGTATATATAATAATAATATTAGCCGAAGAATTGATGACTCTGGCAAGAGAATATTAAATGAGTAATCAGGCATGAAAATCGCAAATCTCTTGAATGATCTAATAACTTGTACAATGGAAATATGCACCTTTATCGAAATTATTGCCAGGGAGTAGAGACTATAACAATAAAAATGCAAATTTTTAATTATTACTCTAATGAATAATTTATTTCATCACAATTTGTATAAATATTATATCGAGAAGCCGGCTGGTTAGTATTTTTGTGGCCAAATTTAAAATCCGCCAAAGTGTATTTTTCGCCATTGGTGTGTGTATGTGCCTAATTTACATATATTTTTTTCGCTTCGAATCATTTACTTATACTCACACGCCAAATGGCAAATTAAAAACACAATCTATTGCATAAGTATAACGTGTTTGTATACACGGGGCCCAAACGCCGGCAAAATGCGAAAATTCGCCAATGTCAAGGCCACCAAATTTGCACGATTAGATAACACATTAAAATTAAATTTGTGTACAACGCCGAAATGACACAAAAGCAAAGAAGGCTTGGCATTGGGGCAGAAAAAAAAACAAAACATGTCGCAAAATGGCATTAATTTTTATTTTATTTCGAATTCGTATTCTGGCGTTTTTTTTAACACACACGATTATGAATCGCTTAAAACTTGTAACAGCTTCTCGCCTAATTAGCTAGTTTCTGATCGATTATTCTTGATCGATCGTAGTCGATTGATCATTTCTAATTAGCATACAGTTGCTGCGTTAAGTGTTGGTCCACGAATATTTGTTTTGCAATAAAATGTTCATTTATTGATGATGATGATGAGAGTAATAGGCTTCTCTGCTATTATTATTCCTTCTGTATACTGGCCCATTGTTTAATTGTTTTATTCTCGGCTGATTTTTTTTAATTTGATGCTTTAATTAACTTTGGCTTGATATTGCTGCTGCTGCGGAGTGAATTGAGTGCTGTGTGTATGTGGTTTGGTTCTGACTCTGTTGGACTGAAAACTGAAGTGGATGGAATGAAGTCGCGCTCGATTGACATAAATGTGGGTGAATGTCGAAATTATTTGAATTTTTGTTGTTTTGTTTTGTGGTGGCTATTTGTTCAATTTGCATGCAAATCCACTATGACACCTGCGTCAAGTATACACAGCGTTATGTAGATGTAGGTAAAAATTTAAATATGCAGAAAGCACTCAACGCCTCGGTAATTGTTTGAGCTAAAATGAGCTTTTTAAGCTGCTTTTAAATGCCGTGATAATATTTTATCAAAACACATTCAACTGGTTTCTTTGCTTCTGCTGCTCGCTGCCCACAAAATCGTAATGCGCCGTAGAAAATGGGGTGTTGCATGGAGCTTCAGCAAGGCCATTCTTAGTTTCCTTTAGTCCATTGTCTTGCAATTTAAATACTGATCATAGCGCCAATTAATTATCATCTTTTTCCTCGTGTTTCTTTATTAGTCAATTTCCATGAGGGCTACCTCGTCTTTAATTTGGTTCAATTGAGAAAAAATTATAAAATTAAACTCCACAGATTGCTTTTATTGGACCATTTATTTATAATTGAGACTTTAGAGGGTAATAAATTCCCCTAAAATGGCGATGTATTGAATAGTCTTTGGGGATGAAAAAAGAAGATGAGGAGCCAAAGATTAAAGATGGAAAAAGCTCCAGGGAGTCAAGGAACGATAACCAAGGCGAACACTGCATAAATTGCGACGGTGGTTATGATAATAGAAACTGTAAGAAAGTGAATGGTCCCTTTTTGTTATAGACAATATTCCCGAAATTTATAACAATTTTATTGAAATAAACTTTTTTGTCCCTTCACGTTAAGTACTGTCCAAGAAGAGGAATCCATAATATTAGGCAATGGGACGGTCTTCTTGTATCTGAAACAGAATTCACGCCAAAGTGACGTTATCAATAGTGCGAAAGTTGAAAAGTGTCTGTCGGCAAAAGCTTCCTGCTCGCTTCTTCTGCCTTGTCGCCTTCCATTGATCCGTCCTCCGGCTGCCTGGTGGTGGTATATCGGAAAGTTTCCTCTTGACTGAATTTGTTTTGTGCTTCCGATTCGACGCCGGTCTATTTTGCAGAAATAATTCCCATTGTGTGTGATCGAGAGTGGATGAATGGGAGGAGAGCGAGAAGAGTATTCAAATTTATCGTCTGCAATTTAATTATGGCCATCATTTGCCGGGGCGAACCATGTTGATGTCGCGTCGGGGTTTCCTCGTTCCAGGGTCATGTGTCTCTCTCACCCACTCCATTACCTGTCCATCTGTGATTTATCGATGGCAAAGTTTGATGAATTGGGCGCGACCAGCGACAATAAAACATGGACAGTGTTGTTGTGTCGCTTAAAGTGGAGAGCTTTGGAAATTAATTGTTTAGTACTCTGTTTTTGCTAGGATCTCTCTAGTCTCTGGCTTACCCCATACTCTGTGCATTAAGGACTATGTCGTTGTTGTGGTGTTTTTCTCAAATCTGTCGATACTTGAGGATTTTATTCAATTTCCAATTTGGATCGAGTTATCCAGTGTCCGTCTCAAGGGCTGGGAAATGTAGTCAAGTGCGAAAGATTTATGGGCCAATTGAATGGATTTGTGCGGAGGGAGGAAGCTTTTCACGAATAGTTGGGCGCCACAACACACTCCCTGACAGTATAATAAGAATGGATGAGTGCAAAAGTTTTATGCGAATTTCGTTTATCGACATTTGGAGCCTTCACGAGGAGCCTAATTGATTTTTGTTTGCGATAGATTTATGATACTCTCTCCGAAATGGCAAAGGGCAGAAGGATTTATATACTACTGGCGAGACAAGACACATGGCTGTGTTGAGGAGAAAAATAGATTTGTGGGCAATGACTGTCCGCAAACTATTCGGCATAAGAACAATGGACTCTGAAGTCGGGGGGCAAAAAAGCCAATGAAAGCCAATTCTCAAACTCGAATGAATTTGTTCGGTGGAATTTAATGAGTTTTCCTTCCCTTTAATGGTGAAATTAATTAGATTTGGGAGAGAAGAGAGAAAGAGTAAGTGGGTTTAGTTGGAGCTCTTTTTGTACAGATCTCCAGTCTTGCCGGTGGTCTTGAACTTGCTATTTAGAGGCAGGAGTCGAATGCCCGGTTATTAATTATTATAAATCATTTGGTGGTGAGCCAAATTACTTTTGCTTACGTTCCACAAGACTTTGTTTTGGTCGATGCCCACAAAACAGCCACACCAATCTTTTAATTCACCCCCTAGCCCCCAGCTTCCAGACCAAACGAACAGCCAATGACAAATGAAGACGAAATCCGATTTCATTAATTCCCAGTTTAATGATATACCGATGATGTCGATTCGATCAAGGATAAGTTGAAATTAAACCCGACCAGTTAGAAATATAAATCTCTATACACAGGGACTTGGGTAGTGCGCTAGGAGATGGATAACAGGTGATAACGGATTCTCAAGCAGAGAAAGAGAGAGACTCTTCAAACAGAATTTATTAAGGGGTTTTGTGTGGCGTGATGTGTGGAGCACAAATCCAATGAACTTTGTCGACGCTTTGGAAATAAGATTGATGATCCTCAGGATTTTGAAAGAATCCTTCTAGAAAGTTTGGATTGGAAATTGATTGATATTTTAAGGTTCCTCTTTTTATACAACAGCATTTTATTTACCTGGACTCCAAGTCAATTTCAATGCTAATTTTTTCGTTTTTTTCTTCCTTTTTTTACAGAGCCGGCTCGGGATGTAACGGTATCTTCTCCAGACGATTAGACTTTTCCAGTTTCAATGTGCTGCCCACCACACGACTCAACTCTTATCAAATCAAGGTAAGTCAATTTAACCCATCTTATAATCATCATTAGTTGGATTGGTTTTGGGGGTGGAGGACTGAGAATCAGAAATGATGGCTAATTACTTTACTCCCAGCCATAAGAACGGAAGAAACGTGGAAAACGTGTTCACTGTTAAGTCATTAATTCAATAGCCATTTATACTGGATTAATACGCGTGGGTGGTTAAGTGGTGTTCAGTCGAGACAACTGACGTCGACAAATAAAGAGAAAACTCATGGAAAACCTCGACCTCAATTCTCGCTACGGCAATTTTTCAAGACCAGCCTTAAAATTGAGTATGAGACATGATTCTATTCTTTATGGAAATTGATCAACACCTTTAATTCAAAATGAAAATTCCTTTAAAATGAAGGTTATTTCAATATTTTAAATAAATTGGAAATTAAATCATTATAGTCATAAAAAATAAATTGATTAGGAGGAGGATCCACTTATCTCATTCTCAAATTCCATTTAACAAAAGAGGTAGAAATGACATCATTATTGACATTTGTTGCGGTTTTCTATTTCCTAAATATAAATTACCTGTTCTTTGACCTCTCCTAATTTAGATCGAATTGTGTCTGTTTGTCTTATTCCTGTCACTGTTCATAACTGGTGACTGACAGTTTCCCGTTTCCATTTGCGCTCGTCTCTCGCTCTTACTTTCTCTTTTTCCTTTTGGATCAAATTCAATTGAGCTTTTATTACATTGTAACTTTCCTGAGGGATTCCAAAGTGGTGGAATGAGAGATACACGGTAGAATAGAGAGATGGAAAACAAACCAACCACCATCATCTCAAGAATGCGCTCTAAATTTGGTTTTGTTGTCTTTGTCAGAATGTCAGAAATTATTTCCAAAACATTATTTATATGTGTGTTTTTGTGCAGTGAACAGACGAAACTTTGGCATTCGATTTCCAGCAGTAACAGATAGGTGAATGCCGACGCCGCCGACAGGGAGGAAAACGGAAAAGCTTCAACTTTTCAAATGATATGTAGCGTTATTGATAGATAGAAGAAAGATATGGATGACTGTTTATCAAATAACAAATAAGAAGCTCCTCTTCTTGAGTATGATGGAATTATAATGTTATTTTTCATCCCTCAATCATTATTGATGTGTACGTCGGCTAACTTTGTTTGCTCTCATAAAAAGAAGTTTATCTAAAAAAATGCAAATGTAAATATTCTATTTATGATTTCCCTTTTGTTTTGCCGAAGAGTATTTGGCGTATGGAACAGATAGAGGAATAATTGGGGGTTAAGGGGATACGGAGAGTATTTTCTGATACATTTCCAATACAATATAAAACATAGTAAAATCCGTAATCTACAACTGAGACGACTTTCTTTTTTAAAAAAAAGCGGAAAACGCTGGCAGACATGTGTATAGGATTGACAAGGTAGAAAGAGGATGAAGTATAAATTCTATGTTGAGGACATTGACTACATGAGGGATCCGTTTTATTTACAGTAAATATAAAAAATGTGCTCTAACTAAAACTAACAATTTGACATTAATTTGAAGAGACTTGAAAGAAATGAATATTTTCCTAGGTTGTTCCAGTGTCGCTTCTTTTAAATGTGTATAGTAGTAGGAATCGGAAGAAAGTCGGGTCTTCCTTAATGCAAAAGTTCAACAACATTTCGAGTCTCTCTCATCTCTCATCTCCCATTTACCCACCTTTCCAACTGGAGACGAGCGTGCTTCCAGATTATTATTAGAATCTCCCAATACACCTCCTCCCGACTTACAAATTGAATTTGGAATTCGTTAAATTTTATGAATTTTATTGGATTTTCTAATTTTGTCAAATAATTTTTCCACTCCCCTGCTACTCTGTGCCTCCCTTAATATGAAATTACAAAGTTCAGAAATCGTTCAGAATGTCCTCTCCGTTTTACTAATACTATTAAGAGGAGTGTAAAACACTCCTGCCTTGCTTTAAATGTTGGAAATCATATCTTAATGATATTAAATTTGTAATAAAGAGGAGAAATTCACTTGTTGTATGCGATTATCATGTGCCATTGTGATTGCTCGTTTTAATGCATAAAGCACATCTCTTCTCAGACAGATTTGGATATATAAAAAGGCGGACCGAAGGAACACGGTAAATGTATAATTTGAACTGTAATAATGAAGGAAAAAGCGACATTCTAAATCCAGATCTAATAAATCCGAACATAATACGTGATAATTTTATCCTCGTTTTTGTCTAACAGAAACTGCTGTGGAGTACGACACAGGGCTACATAATATCTCTACCATTGCTATTATGGCAAAGGAAGAGAGAGAGAGTGGGATAGCGGGTAAATGCCAAAATCTGATATCCTGGGCGACAACACATAAACGCTTTAATTTCATGGTACGCTCCTCCAGATAAATATGCATGCTGGTCTGTCGTTATCTGAAAGCTTTATTATCGTATTAAATTTAATCAAAAAAATATTTAAACGAGAGACCGAGAGCAGAACGAGCAAAAAGTGTATATTTGTCTCTGATTTTTTGCTCTCCATTTTTCTGCAACAAGAACTGTTATGTTGTTACAATCAATTAAGAGGGCACCTTTATAGTTTCACATTATTTGAATTTTTAAGTCTCCCTCCCTTTTGGCTGATAAGGGATTGCCATAAAATTTATCTGTCTTAATGGACAGTTTATCAGACGGGTAGAATTGGGAAGCGAATTTCAATTGTTTTGGCAGCTAGACTACTGCAGAACGAATAAATGGAAAAGGGTACGTCGTTCACTTTTTTCCTTCATTCGACTCCTTTCACATCATTAACTTAATGGTTATGATAGAATTGAGGAAAGAAATTCACTTTATAATATGTTATTAAAGTTACCTCCTTCATCTCCTTGGATGTCTATATTTAGTTTTCTTTTGGTAAAGAACAATATGATCATTAAATGGGAGTTTTCTTCCTACGTATGTCGTTTCTTTCTTTGTCAAGTTTTCGGTTCATTTAAGGACTCGATTCGATTCGTACTCAACCCCCTTCTCTCTGTTTTATAAGTAGATTTGGAATGAACTTTGGAAGCGCATTTGCTGTGTAATTAAATTGGGCTTTTATTGGCGGATTAATGTCTGCTTGGAGCATTTGGAAACATATTCTGAAACTTTATCGATATTTAACTTTGGGTTGCAGTGGAAAAGGCACCGAAAGTTGGACTGTTCTCTTTTTGCTGCCACTGCTTTGATTAACAATCACTTTTTAATTTTTATGACACTCTGTTCCAGTAATCGTAAAATAAATCCGTGTTTTATAAACGTGTTTGTGTGTTCTGATGTCTGGAAAATTTTATGTTTCTCATTGTTGTTATTAAATCCCCTTTTATAAGCGACTTCTCGCCGAGCGCGCGCTTTTCCGACAGTTTCCCGAAAAGCTCACAGTGTGCGTAATCCGATTTAAGTTGCGGCACAACAACAACGACAAAAGCGTGTTATCAGAGCCCAAGTCCTCCCTGGGCTAATGAACAATAAACGCCGCGGTTCAGGGCGATGCTGGATGGAGGTAGAAGCAGCGCTCTGAGCATTAATTGATTTGTAAAGGGGTGCTTTATGAATTATTCAGTGTCGTTGGGGAGTAATTAATTCATCCCCGATATAACGACCGTCTGGCCAGCCATTGTCTCTACCTCGTTCCTCCTCATTCAGCCCATTCATCTCCACAGTGTTGTCTCAGGACTCTCACTCTCTATAATTTAATCTCGTGGATCAATCGATTCGATTTTATGGGGACATTTCCCGATCTTTCCTAAAGCGCCTTCTAAGTTATTCATCAGATGTTGTCCGGAATTTTATTTATTTGTCATCCCTGTCGCCAGGTGGAACGATAATAGAATCAATGTCGTTATTTATTCATTAAAGCATTTCCGAGCTTTTTCGTCGCTCTAGTGTTGCGAAAATCGATGTTTGCTTGCTGTTAAATAGAAGAAGAAACAACTCAACTTTACTCATTTTAGTTGATAAAATTAAGTTAAAAACTAAATTGAATTATTTTTATAGTCTTTGAAAAATATATAGATTTTCAATCAAAATTTTAAAAATTTAAATTTTGCAATCAAATACAACTAACTTGATAATATTGGACACTCCTAATTTTATACTCCCTGAAATAAAGGACCAAGAATAAGTGAGCTTTTGATACATTTTCATCGTCATAAAACTTGTTCTCCCTCTTCTGCGTTCCCTCCCTCTCTGGGGGTTATTAAGTTACAGATAATATAAATTTTATTGGATGCATTTGATGACTTTCTGTTTTGGCAAATACACATATTGGCGAATTGGAGAAAAAAGACTGAGAAGATGACGCTGAAGAGCTGTCCGTCCTCCTCATTTACGGTCTCCCAGTCGCCCCATTCAATCGGGTCGTAAAATTTAATTTCAATTGTAAAGTGTTCTTGTTTTACGTCTTCGAAAGCACACACTACAACTACCCACTTTTCCATCCAAGTGTCCTTCTTTAACGCGAGGAGATGGAGAATATTTCTGGTGGAAGTGGGAACGGAAAACGGGTATAGAAAAAGCACGATAGACGGAAATTATTGAACTTGCCCTGCGTTCATCCATAAAATACCCATTTCACATCTGGCATTGAGGGTTCGGTTAGACACACCATCACCAATTGGACGGTCTGTTATAGTCGGACGCGTCTCGGGATGCCTTAATTCCTGAACCGTTTGAAATTTTTACAATTTATTAAAGTTTTTATGTGTCTTGAACTTTTCTTTATTCCCTTGAATAATGTCTGATATTAATTTATTATTTTTTATGCTATACCATTAATCGGATTCCGTTCTGTTCGTACAAGTGTCTATAAGGAAAGCTCGTTTTCCCTTCGTCATTTTCACATATGCATTGTTGAATAACAGCAAGAGTATGAGGACGAGAAGGGGTTTCCTCACTCCAAATCAATTTCGTTATGATCGTTAAGTGTTATTGATAATTCAAATTTCAGTATTAATAATAAAGACAAGCGGTGCAGAGACAGACGATTTATTATAGTCAGGGTTATGGGTTCAACCAGGGCCAGTAGACAGACAGCTGACGTGGTCGTTGGTGGGTGCATTCAATGTGGAGCACCAGTTTTGTATTCTTTTTTCTTCTCAATTATTTATCCATATTGCTATTATTAAACAATTTCCTGTGAAATTGGCTTGAACATAGAGGTGTAATGTAGACCTAGACTCAGGTCGTCGGGTCTGATAATGAACCCACTGTGTACAGCGTCGATGCAATTGGCCCTGAAGTTCATCCAGACACTTTTGCCACGGGTAGACAAACAGAGTTCTTTCAAACAAGGCAAATTAACACGTCTTGGTCACGTTTCCAGATATCAATCACGGTTTTATCACTGCAAATTTACAACCTCATCTGACATTTTTTTGCGATATTTCTGCACCGCACACCAGAGATGCTAAAAAATGCGCGAATTGTGATTTCTATTTCTGTTCGAATGACAAAATAGCAGCGCGTCTTTTGAACGGATTTCCATCGTGTCCCTTCTGGTTTATAATTTATCAATATGAAATCGCGAATGCACAGAAAAAAATAGATGAGCAATTTCTTTTGCAATTTCCCCCATTTCAATCCATGTTATGTTCCAACGAAAAGCCACAAGAAAGCTCTTCATAGCGCGGTGTAACCCAAAATGAATTCATTGTGTGTTGCTGTGGTTTCGCTAAATTTCTTCTCTTTTGTGTGTGGGTGTATTTTCTGCACAGAATCTTGTGAGTGATTAATGCGGAGGGCGAGAGTGAAATCCCGAAAGTTGTGCTAATGAAATTAGAGCTCATTTGTGGCGCAATTCTGATGCCAGCAAAAGCACCATACATGTACTTTTACTTAATACCAAAGCTGCTTAGCTTAGCATTGAAGAAATGTCAAAAATCGCTGGGAAGCGCATTTGCGAAATCCGTCTGCGAATATATTTTTGTACATAGAGAAATTTGCAAATTTAATTTCCATTTTTTCCTATGCAAATCCACCGCAGCATCATTATGGCGAACACAAAAAAGGGCAGCATTCAATATTCAAAAGATGCGGGAGAATTTCAATTTAACCATTGAGGAAATTTTCCAATTTTTATGGGTTTGAGCAATTGGATGGGATGCACTGGCAATGTGCTTAGGGATGAAAAGTGAAAGCTGCTCTCGACGGTTGCGAAACCCGAGTGTCGTGCTTAATAGAAGAATTAAAAGTTTAAATCATAATTTCCATTTCTCAAAAGCAACTTTCAAATCTCGGTTCTTCTTCTTGACAAGTGTCATTGCCTTTTCGCGAAATTGCAGAATAGGGACCAGGTTGGTGGGTGCGCTTATTTATGCATCGAATGCGCCTTAATGAAGCACAATCAAGAACATTCATTGAATCATTTAAATTGTTCCAACCAAACACTTTAATGGCCAAATTGAAATTTCAATTTGAGAAGAAATTTCGAAAGCATTTAAAAGGATCTTTTAATGTAAAATATTTTTGAAATTATAGTCTCTTTCCTTCGAACTATAGTATTCTAATTAAAAGTTGTACTGCTAATAAATATCATCGACTTCACTAGTGAATGATTAAACTTCCCTTCAGAAGGTACTTACCATCCTCCAAATTTCCAATTTCTTCAATCAATGTCGAGTTAATTAAATTTTGAACTTGTTGCAATATAATTAATATTTACCTAGACTTTTGGCATAAGTTTCTCCCACGGATCTGTGAATGTTTAATTTCAATATCTGGTCTTATTATTGTTATCAAACAATTTCGCAATAAAAGTTTAAATGCGAATTTCTGCACATTTACATATAGAACAAACATAATGGAATAATAATATCAGCAGCAGGCAACAGAGAGGAGACAAGGAATTCATAGAATTGAGTGTCGGTGATATGCAGATAATGGAGCCAAGATACTCGTTGAAATTGTCTTGAAAACGACTTTGCACAAAAAAAAATGGAAAACACACACTTGTAAAATGAAGCTTTTCAATTCATTTCTTCGTTTCATTGTTGTTGATGTTGAGGGGCAACAAAAAAGGAAAACATATCGGAATGGCTTTATTAAATTGCAAGTTATTCACTCGAGTTTTTGCTGGCTATAAATAGTTTTGCAAATATTATATGTATACTCAGCTGCTTGCAAATGTTAATAAAAAGTAAGATATCAAACATTAGCACAATGACAAAGGGATTCCACAAAAGTGTCTTCATCGAATCGACAGACCGAATAGATGTGTCCTGGAGATCCTTTCCGTCTTCTTTTTCGTCTTTTAAATTTTTCTCTGGACTCTGTATGAGAAATGGATTCGATCCGGTTATACCATGTTTATTATTAGTTTGTCTTGTCACAGAGAATGGACACATAGTATCTGACAAAAAGTGGAAGGAAAAAGGATTCTTGCTGCAAGGAATTTGCGATAAATGTAACAAAAGGAACGAAGAAAAAAGTCCAGAACAAGCTCGTTATGCTGGGAAAACAATCTTTGCCCAATGAAAGCTGCTTATAGTAAACTTTCGAGGAAAGAGAGACAGAGGAGATGGAAAGCAGACACCCAATATTGAATTTTATAATTTTATTTTTGGGGATGTTTATTTCCCTTATCAAGAGCCACCCTCCCGTGTACATTTTAAGAGTAGAAGTTGCAAAATCGAATGAATGTTTGTTGTCCTTCTGCTACTCCTCTCTTCCTCTTTTATCCAATTTTTTGTTCAAGATTATCTTTTTTCTTACAAAAATGGGGATTCTGTTGATGCAGTTTATTGGATAAAGTTTTTAACTTTGGGGTTATTGCATTTAAATTGAATTTCATGGAAATATAATAAGATGAGCAGGGTAAATGAGTTTGTTTTTGCAAAATCAAGTCGCTGGCGACCAGCGATTTTGCATTTCAAATTCCATGATTCCATTTACAGAGCTTCTAAAGTGCTGCCCATAATGTCAAAACAAAATACAGAAAAGCAGCGGGTATTAAAGGGAGCTTTAGCGTTACGTAAAATTGTGCATAATATCTTGTTTTTAATTATGCAAATGGCAGGATAATGAGCCGGTTATGTGGGGGCATTTTCCATGCCATTTTCCTTCCACCCTCTCTCTCCCCTCACCCGGGATAATGTATTACAGTTGGAATTGGATTCGATTGCAAATAAAATGGCAAAGTTTGGCGCGTCTGTTGCCGTGGGGGAGTGAAGCAAAGTTTACGCGAAAAGTCTGAAGGGAATTATTCTAATGGATAGTTAGTTAGCTAGAAAAGAGGGAGTTGGGGAGTTGTAAAGTGATTCCAATAAAATTTATGGGCCAATCATTCCACTATTTTTAAAAGGAGCAGCAATTTTAGTCGCCGGTTTCGAAAAAAAAAACAGTTGAAGGAATCAATCAATTTGCTTGAAGGTTGTCTGGGACTCGTAAAAATCAGTTTGTAATTATACTGGCTTTATCCAAATACCGACAGATGCCCTAACATCCTCGTTCCCCCACTAACGTTGTGTTGTTTTGCCAATCGTTATCACAAAGATAAATTTGGCAAAAATGCTCAAAGGAGGACGAAAATGGTTAGGGATTTTTATACCGGTTTTTATTGCCAACAAACATGGATAATAGGAGTAATAACTTAATGATAATTTCATATTGTAATCGAAAAAGTTTTGCTATTAACGACCAAGTGTGTCTGCTTGTGTGTTCTGTATATGGGTTGTATCATTGGAAAAATCGGCAACATTTTCACCAACAAAAACCAGAATCAGAAACTTAGGTATGTTTTTTCGTAGAAGTATGGATGGAAGACAGGACGAAATCTTAAGCCATTTTGCTTATTAATTTTCCCAGAGACCATATCTTTATGATTCACATTTAATGTTGTTTTTATTTACAATATAACCTGTTTTATTATTGAATATTTCAGTCATTAGCCGGGGGTTTTTGGTTAAAGATAAAGTATCAGCTTTCGGGGCACAATTTCTGAAATTGTTACGACTCTACCGGCTAGACGAAGATTTTATGGTTTTGGTGGATTAGGTGAACACGAATCTGGCATAAATATGGTCTTATGAACATGTAATCGGATATTGAGATACTAAGGATAAGAAGTAGGAGGTTAGTCTTTTAGTAGGAATCAATGCTTGTTCTTTGTTTTGCAATCGTTTTTCGTAAACAACCAATCAAATATATAGATTAATTTTAATTTATCGCAATTCATTTAAATTTTCGCAATAAAGTTTTACGAGTAAAGTTCAAATTGACTACTATTTAGTTTGTTTGTCGTCTTATCAATGATATGCCATTTACTGGCTGACGAAACGCTGAATCCCTGGAAAAGTTGTGAGGTAATAAAATTCCCTTCAAACAGATTTCTGTGTGTGTATGGGTTCGCCTCCGAAAAGCCATCACCATAATCGTAGGGAAAATGGGTTTAAAAGATCATCTCTATCCGGCACAAATGTCCAGATCGCATCATAATCACGTATCCTTTCTCTTTCTCCGGTCTATTTTGACACAAAAGCTTCTGTTTCCATCTCGTTTAATGCTGAAAACATTATGCCACCAAACTGAGCTCCATTTTTTGCTGTAAACATTTTTGCTTATTCTAATGACACTGGGCGAATATTATCAACAAAACACACATTAAAGTGTTATTTATTGGGACTAAACGAGGAGTCAGGCGAGGACGGATCGCAAAACCCTAATAAAAGCCATTCAATAATGTTTTATTACACTGCATTTCATTCGGTTAAGTTCACCATTCATGTAACTTTGGTAATTCAATTTCATTAAATATACCGTTAAATGGTCCTGTTAACTTTTTTTTATTTATAAAGTATATATCATATAAAATGAATTTTCTTTTTGAAAATTCTTTTGGTATTTTATGAATTTGTTTCAATGCTTTGTTGTTATTGAAATCTTTTCTATAAAAATGTAATTTGATGTATTTTTGTAAGGCCTTTAAAGATGTTATATAATTCATAATATTTAAAATATAGACTTACTTACCTGATGTCGTTCATTACTCGAATAACGGTGTTTAGCCCGAGGACAGCTTTGTAAGGAAAAGTTTGGACGTCGGATTTTTTGGTCTCCCTTTTTTCCTATCGGCGTTCCGTCGTTTCCCAATCACGATGATGTCAATGATGGGGAATTTAAATTAACTTTTAATCGATAATGGGACTACCGTACCCTATTTATAGGTGCTGTACCGTCCCGTTTTAGTCTCTCCCAGATGATTATGGTGTTGACGGTGGAGGAGGTTAATGGCCGGTGAAATTATACCATTTAGAGGAATATGACATCGTTTGCGAAAGATTTCCCGTGTTCTGTCCCGTAACGAGAAGAAAGTTCTGTTTGATTTGGACCAAAGAGGGAAAGAAAGAGAAGCCCACGTCCTTTGGTAGCAAACACGGCAAGTCAACAACTTCATTAGAAAGTTGAGCATCTGCTCCTCTTGCTGTTGCTGTGCGCTGCCCCAAGAATGGTTAGATTAACACATTAAAAGTTTCACTGTTTCGGCAAAAGCTCAACTCTGATGCCCGGTATAATATGTGAGCAGAATTGATATAATTAGGACAGAGGGACTTTGGGGAGAGAGAAGGATTTGAAAGGAGGATGAGGGAAAAGTTGTGAAATCCCATACAAAATACACTTTTATTGACACGGTGGATTAAAACAATATCCTTCTGGTGTATTAATTGTCCAAAGACGTGCCTCTAGGTTGGCGTTTAATTAAATCCACCATTATCAATTTCCGGGACACTCGGGTCGATATTTTTGGCACACGACTTCTCTGTGTGTGACCTGGAACGGAAGTAACAGAGAGCACGTGTGATCTAAGAAGGGATGATTGGTGGTGATTTGAGAAAAGGGACATCATTCCCATATTTTTGTTCGACACTGACTCTGTTAGCTGAATATTTTAGTTTCCTTTTTATATATTTAATGGTTTCAATATTTAAAAAATAAAAGTTCTCTACTATTATAGAATACAATTTTATTTAAATTTTTGAAAATAAAAACAATGATTTTAAAATTTTTAATTTATTTTGTTCACACAGTCTTGTATAAAACACGTTAAGTAAGCAATATTGAACACACCGGCCTTTTATAAAACCATTGTGTGCTCGTGGTTTTAAAATCCATATCGTTAAATATTACCTTATAGACGTAATTATATAAAAAACTATTTTGAAATTTATTTGCAAATTTAACATTACAATGAACAAAAATTTAAAGATTTTCGAAAATCTTGTCATCATTAAAAAAAACTTTCGTTTTCTGTGATTTGCTTAAAAAACATAAACTGGCCTTGTATTAATGCAGTTTTGATTAAATAAAAGTGCATCTAAGAGAGACACATCTCTTACAATTCCACATATAATAGGCACAAACAATGCCGAACGTACGAGTAGAACGACGTCGTTGTCGTCGTACAAGGGCAAGGTCAACTTGCCGGCTTTTCCTCGTGTATGATAGGTATATTTTCCCGAGCATTTACATTCGCGTCGGCAGTTTTTGTCCCAAACCTCCCCCACTCACCAACACCAGCTCAAGATTGGAAATCATGAGTTTGCGACTCTGGGACTGCATGAGAAATGCGGAAGAGGAGAGAGGAGAAGAGAGACCGAGGAAAAGCCGACGACGACCACGATTGAGCCTAATGCGATTTATGTTGTGTCTCGAGGGTGGTTTTTTTATTCCACCCCCCCGCAACCCATCAATCTCTCTTTCTCCCGCCGCCTCGGCTCGACTGTATTTTGCTTTTTGTGCAGGAAAAGTGGGGAAACGGTTTTTCTGCTTTTATGTTCTCGCACCAGAACAAGAGCTTTTTGTGGCGGCCAGCAGCAGCCGAACAACAGCAGGTTTATAAATGAAAAGAAATGAAAATGTGGAAAGTTTTATTACGGAAAGGTGTGCACGTGAAATTTGTTTGGAATTCAGAATTTTAATTAACAATATTTATGATTGCAAATTATGTAATAAAATAAGAAAATGCTCATTTCCCAGAAAGGAATTGGAATTTATTTTAAATGCAATTTATGGTTTAATATTAAAGTGGCTTGAGATTTTTTTTTATTTGAAAATTAAAATCTATAAGCAAACTAAAATAGAAATCAGTTTTAATCCAAATTAACAATCAATTATAATTAGAAGAATTAAAGCTCAATTGTTAAATTTATCTCTAGTTAGATTTTATTAATGATTTAATGCCATTCATTTACCTTTCCACTAACAGTTAATTAATTTGTCGACGGTATGATAGGATAATTTTAATTTAAAAACAGACAACAATAAAAGTCATTGACCACGTGTACCGTGGATTGAAAATCCGGATTCGCAATAATCCTTTCTGTAAAGGGGATGACGCGCGGTTGGGGGATGATTTAAAGCGGTGGTGGAGAAGAACAACCGCAGACAAACAATCTCTCACTCATCAGCGTCAGAGTAACAGAAATAGTAGTATTATTATTGCTTACGAAATCCACATTTATCCATCAGATCCACCATAACCATCATCAGTCAATTGTATGCTAGTACATAGTACATGGACCCTTCTCCCAATTCTGTCATAATATTATGATTCATGTTTAATATTATATTAGAGTAATTGTAAATTTCCCATTTTCGTTTAGTTGGAATGGCCAATTTATGCAGAATAGTGGACAAGACGTCCACTTGGGAGCAATAAAATTGCTGTAGTAAACCATACTGTTGTTTAGAACATATTTTAAGAGATGCACTACGGTCTGAATTAGAATAAAACATGGATGTTAGATATTTTATCTGATTCATAATATTAAACCATAAAAATCATTGTATTTATTTTTCAAAATTTGATAATTTAGGTTTGTTAATTTTAACTTTAAATTGATTTGATTAAGTTTTTTCTAACAATGTTTTTAAAATCAACGTTATTGGAATTATTTAAAGAAGTTTATTTGATAAAAACAGACCCGTTGTGCATTGAAATCTGGTTACTGCTGATGATGATGCATCAATCGATTCGTTTGCAAATAATTCACATAGAGATACACAATTTGCACACATAGTGGTAAAAGCATGTTTTGTCAAGGCAGATAGAAATCGTGTTGTTTGCTGAATCGGGTAACACAAACCCTCCAACTCTTTATCTGTCATCCTCTTCCTCCGATGGAGCCCTCTGCAGAGTTGTCTTTGGTGGCAGAAAAACGGAATCCAGGGAGGAGGAGATGAAGGATGATGGCTGTTGAGAAGTGGAATCCAAAATCTGAAACATGGTACGCTGTGCTTTGGTGTAACGAGGCGAAAGAGGCGTCTTGTGTTGGGTTGGTCCGGGCCTGAATGATAAATTGGCGATGCTTTAATTTGAATTGCAAAATTAAAGTTTCATTAAATGTTTCTAATTTTGCGAAAAGGATTGTGGAGGGCGGTCTCTTGCTTTATTATTTTCAGTTTTTTTTGGCTGTGTTTGGAAATGGGTTTCTGGTTATTTTATTTTGATTTCGGCCAAGCAGTAGATAGATTTTCCCCAAAGGGCATGAAAGGACAAGGGATGGGTAAGATTGTTACCTTGTATGGAAATGGAGCGTCTGAAGATAAGTACTCTCCTTGGAGCGTTGCCTCGGTACTCTGTGTTTTTCTTAATAATTCCCAAGATTTAAGAGCAATTTAGATATACAATTTTACTGCAGTTATGCGAAAATCAGAGATGAGAAGTGGGTGGATGTTGTTTGCAACATTGTGCCAAATTAATAGAAAACTGGAAAAGGTTAGCCGAGAGAAAAGGGGTGGCTTGGAAGTTGTCTGTTGGAGAGGGTTTTTAATTTTAATTTCTCCATAATAAAGGAAGAAACAATTTATTTTATCGCCAGGGATTTAGCCGCACTGTGCACAATCGTTTTGGGTTTTGGAGCGGACATTAAAAGGATTTCTGTTTATTGCAAATTACATTTTTTCGGTTTTTTTGTTTGCTCGTGAATGCCTTTCTTTTATCAATTGACCCCTCTTTTTTTAAATATTTTTAATTGATTCCATGAGTGTTTATAAATGAATATTGTCTGGTTTAGGGACATTACTCAAAATTATGTCTTCTAATCCTTTCGTAATTATCCTGCTCTTAATAAGAATGCACTGCCGGCATTAGTAATTAAAATGAATTATTTCGCTGGTCGGGAATTTGCTAAATTTATTATCCGGATTAATGGAATCGTTAAAATTTAATGGCATTTCCGAAGAGCAATATGATGGCTGATAATTTTATGTCCGCCCCCTTGTTTAGTCCTCTTCATTTTATAAATGCTTATATATGTATGGTAGGGACTTACTTGGAAAGGGTTATGTCCAGAGTTCAGTGGCAGTGTGCATTGAATAATAGATGCCATTAGCAAAGAAGATCTACATGGCACTGCAGGACCTGAGACTGAGTAATTGAATATTTGAAATTTATGCAAATGTTGCCAATTATTCTGCAATCTACAAAGCTCCCGAATTTCAATGATTAATATTTGAAATGGATCTACTATATTTGGTTTCTCGTGTCATTCTGCAAATGGTTAATAAATGGCCTTCATTCAGTCTCTGTGGACAATTTTCGCAGACAGAAGGACATGTGCCATTTTAAGGCCAAGTGCTTCTCATATATTAAGTGTTTGGCCAGACAAAAGCGGAGAGAATTGGCAAGATGTTATCATAAATTATTTACTCGGAATCATTATCGTCATGGTTAATACTAAGCGTTTTGGGGCTTATAAATAAATACTCTTACAGTTAATAATGTTCTCAGCGCGCGCGGCGGCGGCGTCGGCGTAAGGCTCTCACCCTGCAGCACTCCGGGATAATAGAAAATTATGAACTAAATGGCTCTCTCCTCATCGGGCGCTTATCGTGCCACACGCTCTCATGTGTGCTTTTCCTCCATTAGTTTATGCTCTATCCAAGAAAATCAACAATACTCGGTAAATTTATAGATGGCTTTCACTTCTTCTTGAAGACAGTCCTCTTTCCTCGGTCCAGGATTTATAGTCCTGTTTGGCCAACTTTATTTTAGAAAACGTTTTGTAAAATATTTAGTCTAATAATAATCAATTAAATTGGTCATATTATCATTTATTATTCACATAATTTGTCTGACCACAATTCCTTTGAAAGACTCTCCAAAAGTCGAAAATGTTGCTGCTCGAAATTTTCCCCAAGGGTGTCCTTCCAGAAGATGAGTAGATGGACCAAGTTTTAGTGGTTTTAGGGTTTCCTTTTTCGTCTTGTCTAACAATGCATCACTTTATTGTTTGGACAGAAAATAGTCTTGAGGAGAGATATGTATATAAAATGTGATAAAGGTAGACTCGAAAGTTTCTTATTTAACAATGTAAATTTGGGGTTTCCAACAAAATTCTGTTTATTTATTTGCACTTACTCATAATATTTGCCAAAGAAATTTATTATATATTTGTTAAATAAGGTCTGTGTTTGCATAAATTTAAGTGTATGACAACAAGTTACGAATAAACAAAAGGAATGCGAAAATTTGTGTCACGGTTTTTGGCTTAAAAATGAAAACTGCGAAACAATGCAAAATATTCCTCCGATTTCATCTTAGGCCACTTTTCAGAGAGTATATTTAATTATCGCAACAAAAGTTTGCATTGTAAATGTAAATTTTGCAAATTATCTTAATTCCTATAGGACGATAATAATGGACGAGTGGGATGATGATGAAGTGGGCTGCTTTCTGGATTGTATTCAAATTTTAGGGGTGTCTCTGGGTCAATAATTTAAATCTCAACTTTTTGGCCAGTTTTATTCAAATTTATTCCATGTCGTTTATGGTCTCTTAGATGTGACTTTTCGCCTCTTATAGTAGGTAAGTACACTTTGGAAATGGACTCTTGAATGGCGATGGAAAATGAAGAAATTTTTGCATTTTTTGCCACCATCGCTCGACTTTGTGTAATTTTAAACCGCTATAAATAATGTGGGTATTTTGATAAATATATTCGGAGGGAAAAATGATCATCATAATCATCATTGTCGTCGTCCCTTTTAAGGCATCTCTACTCCTCCTGAGACACACCAATTTCACCTTTCTTATGCTAATGAAATGGCCCAGGTAACGACAACGCGATGCCTGTTTGTGACCAAACAAAGCGAGGTACCTTAATATTACGATTATTCTCCAGTTTAATTCAATTACAATTGTTCCCTGGTCGCACTCTCCTGATACAATTGTTCCATAAATTTATGTTGGTTTTGGTCGGTCTTGATTTTTTGTGTTCTACACAATTACAATAATCAGAAGACAATCCGCGACAATTGTTGAAACATAAAATTTAATGTCGAAATAATGACGGATGGGCTCTGAATCTTTGTCTCTGGGCAGGACTTGAAAACCGGTACTTTTCTTCCGGTCTCTCTGTAATGGAAATTTAATAATAGACCTCGATGACAAATTGGGTAATAAGACAATGTGAAATCGAATCCGTTTAACAAGGAACAGTGAAAAACAAATAGGAGGTCCTCTTGGTTAAACCGCATTAAATGTCCGGACAGAATAAATCTTTTTATAATTCCCACAATAATTTTTCTTTTCAAGAAAGATGAAGAGGACAATGAGGAAAACTGGCCGAAGAAGCTTTTGTTTCACTTGATTTATTCCACGGATCTCTGTTTGAATTATGCGATTTAAAGACGCCTTTAAAAGAGGACTGAACTTAGATACCTAAACCTCCTGAAAATCGTTTGTCTTGCAAACTTTTCCCGCATTTTTCCTTTACAAAGTAGAAAATAATAAATTAAGAGGTTCGTTTGCTATTTGAACATAAAGAGAGAGTATTTTTGGGCAAAAATTCTCAGTTTATTAAAAGCGGATATTTTGATCTTGGCAATTTTTCAACAATTTCTCCATTTTGTGCAAATGTGCCGTTGAATAACAACGGAAAATTGGCGATAGACGCCGGCCGGCCTATTTTGTAATGTGCGAAATTAGTTGTATATCCCACCTTCCGCTGCTTCGGGGAGCTCTAAAGTCGCCCGAACATTATGCAGACACTTTTAGTTTATTGGAGGTAATAAAGTGCAATAGTTATAGAGAAAGGCTGGTTTGATTTTTGATGTCAAACAGCGAGACTTTGTGGGGTTTTTGAACCGTTTTCTATTTCTATGAAAATGCAAACTGTCTTAATAGTCTAAATTGTTCGACATATTTTAGTATTTCGACAATAAAATCGAGTTTCTATTTGCGGACGCGAAAATTCACTAAATCACCCGCATTGCAGAATTAATGTTCAGGTGATTATTGAATTTACATCTCTCGGTGTTTTCGCAAAATCCCCAAGTGGATGCCGCAAAGGTTGTGTATATTTTATGGAAAGCATATTTCACTATATATAGAGTAAATTCTATAAAACGCTAACATGGATTCTGGTTATTTAATTATAAATTTAATGCCGGTGCCACATGATAGCATTAATAATCGTTATTACTTATTCTGAATTTCAAATTTCGGTGAAGCATTCGTTTATTTAGGACGACTCTCGGGATAACGATGATGATGATGTGGAAAAAATTGTCTCCAAGTGAAAGAGACATGTCATCATACCCGCCGTGGTATAGTCTCCAGGGCAGGAGTCTTGTAATAATATGGCTTTTGGGATTAAGCCATTAAGTTAAACATTCTGATCGAATCCTCCGAATATGGCTTTCAAGTTTTCTAGTATGATGGGATTAAATAAACCGCAGAATATGTCATGTTTTTGGAGTCAATGTAAAACAGAAATGCAGGAAATTGGCAAAACCATTTCGTTAGAATTCAAAATGGCCGACCACGGTCACGGCTTCCCTATTTTCATGTTCCTGTCTCTGCTGACTCTCCCTTCCCCCCTGTTCCTACTCCACCGCACAGAGCTCTTCGTTGGGGTTGGATGCTGGGCCTGCCTGCTACAGATAGATGAATTCCATACACACATACACTTTTTCATCTGCACAATATATGGCATTTCTGGATTGATTTTTAAGTAGATTTTTCCGCTTTAAAATCGTCATGACAACCGATTTTAAATAAAAGTGAATCATTTTTGCGAATTCTCTATATAAGAATGCCAAAATATATATAAATGGGATAAGGGAAGTGTTTATATACTAGGGTAGTGGTAATGCGAATTTGGTATAGTTTTATTCAAGAGTGGGTATAAAAAATTCAGTAAGTAAAAGGGAACTCAATTCTGGTTCTTATCCCTTATATTCCTTTATTCCCTACTACTCCATTTTTATTTAGTTTCCCTGCTATCCTAGTGATACACATAAACCCAGGGGCACCCTTTCAAATTTCAACTTGTGCAAAAAAAAATTACCCAAATGGCGCTCTACTTTGATATATAAATATAGTACATTGAAATTAAAATAGGCCGAATGATGATATTTAGGGTTGCGGAATTATTTGTCGGATTTCGCAACCGTCAACTCTGAATAAAATCCCCCTTTTCTTCCAACGATATTTGCATCTGTGTGTATTTCGAAACCATTATTCATAAAACTCGTATTTGTTGTTTCTTACAATTTTATGTTTTGTTTGGCATAAATAAAAGATTTCTGAATTATGAAAGGGATGATGGCATTATTGTTCCCCGATTTATATATGATTATATTATTCCGTATTGAAGGCCAAAAAAATGAAGCGTAATTTCAATCCCCATGATTTAAGTTTCAAGTCATTTTCCACAACTCCTGGAGATCTCAAACCAAACTCTTCATCCCATTGGCAACACAAAAACAACAACCCTTGAAATCCGCCTATGAAAGGGAATCTCGTTTTCGGGGGGTTGCTTTTGCTTTGTGTTTGTGAAGCGCGCATCTACCAATGCGTTTTGCTGTTTTGCTTGTATTCCTGTAGAATTCCTGCTTTTGCTCTTCTTCGCCTGTTCCCGGAGCCAGGAATTAGGGCGGAGTTGTGACACGGCGCTTGCGTGCCTGTGCAACGACGAACGGGAATAGAGGGAACAGCAACGGAAATGGTATTGAAAACTGGGAATTCAAGGATAAATTCGTTTTCAGTTCCCTTGAATTCCAACCCTGGCATTGGTGTGGGGTGCTCAGTTTTAAGGTCATTGGTGCACTGCTGTGTACAGAGGGCGTGGTATAATTCTATTGGGTTTTCCCGGTTTTTGTTCCAGGATCATTTTCGTACAAGGTTTCCCTTTCACTTTTAGAGGCATTATTCTCTACCAACACTATAATAAAATAGCAAATTTGCAAACTAAAGCCTAGGTTTTTGCGCGTATCCTTGCCATACTTCATATTGTACATAAATATAAATCAGCGCATCTGGCACTGAAATTTAAATTAAGTTTCACAATGGACGCTTTTAATTAGATTTATTTTGCAATTTCGTTTCTGCAAATTTATAGCCCAAGGGAGAGAATGATTCCCAAGAAAATGATGGTTTTTTCGTTGTGTTTAGGATGTTTTTAGATGCCAAGAAAATTGGTGAATTTAGCACTTCTCTTAAACAGATTCGGAAAAAATGAGCGCACCCTGAACACACAATGGCCAAGAGGAGAGAACAATGCCCGTAACGGATGTCCTCGGTTTCCGTTATGATACTATATCGTTGCCGTTTTTTACCAATTGTCCAATCGCTTTTGTATAGTTCCGAATATCGGTTATTGTCCCAAACGACATTCGAGATTGTGTCGTAATTTATTGGGACGATTCAACAATGGCGTCTGTGCTTAGGATAATTTATACAAGCCTGGACACTACGGGACAGTTCCTGCTTAAGCGCTCGCTATGGATGGGATTTCGTTCCATAAATTGCCGATTTTGTGGACCATCATTTATCATTGGCGCTAATCATTGATGTCGCTTTTTATTGTCCAGACTGTGACTGTGTCGTCGCCCCGTGATTAATTCCGCTATTTGCTGAGTGGTCGTTCTTCTCCGGCCAATAATTCCTGGCCAAAATAAAGCATTGAACAATTGCCAATCTCTCGCTAATCACCAGACTCGATCAAAGGGAAAAAGATGGGGATGGTTTTTCTATTTTCGCGTTTTTCTGTCATGAAATAGAATCGGAAAAAACCATTTAAAGAATTTGCCCATCAATCTGTTTGCAATTTGATAAATGAAAGTTTTTCGTGCTGGCGGAAAGAATTTTTCGCAACGAAAGTTTCGACATGAGTTTTTCCTTCGAATTCTCAGTTCTCCGAATTTTTCATGTATTTTTTTTTATGTAATATGAAATATTGGATAACATATCAATTTCGTAAATTGTACTAACTGGTCTTTTCCCTTTTCTTTTCGTTGCAGGTATGTGCCAAATCGTAGTTTATGATTCTTAAAAAAAATGAGTAGTTGCTTCTTTTTGCGGTGAGTGGAATTTATGTGCAATTTTATGGCACCTCTGATGGCTATCAATTCTCACTACTGGAATATTATTATTCAGAATATAAATTTTATGCGATGAAATGATATTCGATTTGTGTGCCGATATTTAGAGACTTTTATAAGAGAAACAAAAATCGAGAGCGAGAAAGAGGAAAGAAAAATCCAAAGATGGGATTGCAAATGGGCTCGTATATTTTTCCTCATCGTCCGATCCGATTTCCCTCGATGAAATTTAATGCGAAATTTATGTGACACTATCGATGATATAATTTAATGGACGCTCCACGACCGGCATTGCCTTTAAACAACCACGTTTCTTTTCTGTTGGGGGGAAACATCCCAAAGTACATTTATTAAAAAATAATAAATATCAGAATCAGAAACGGCGAAGAAGATGGGGGCAGACCTGACGGATTTATCATTTTAAATCGATAAATAACTGCAATTTTCTTCATTTTTACCCATCTTATTTTTTTGTGATAAAGAAACTTTGTTGGATGTTGGCCAAAAATTATTATATGAACCACGTAAAATTGCGCAAAATATAATTTATTATCAGTGTTAACTTATCATCGAAGATTGTGGATGGGAAAAATCAAGTATTTTTTTCCAATCAAATTACACACAATTTATAATTTCACTTTTACTGATCGGTTTTAACAACTGAAGGAGAAAAAATATGAAAAACATGTTGAAATACTTTGTTTGAGGTAATCGTTTACAAAATACTCTGTACTTGCCAATTATGAGGACGGTTGTAAATTTTTATTTAGGTTGACATGGAGTTATTTTCGTGATATTATAAAGTTGAGGCCCACCTGATTAAGAAATTATATTGACATGATCCCAAAGGGCAGACATCCATAAATTGACGGTTTTTCTCTCTTTCCTCTAGCCTTTAATTGGTAGATATCGTTAATAATCACTATCTGAATTTGGTTTAAAATCCAATAAATATTATCGGGCATATAAATTGGGCGATAAATTGCATTTCGCCAACGACACACCCTGTTAATTGCGAACCGTTGTTGTTGGTGCAGCGCTTAAAATAAATATCGACGAAAAAAGAGAGAAGCAAAAATATTTACTGTATTAATAATTGAATGTCATTATTGTTAGTAATAATCTGCCAACAATGAATTTGCAAACGTTTGTGTATACACATTATAGGAAAAAAGCCGAAAGAGACGATAGAGCGAGTCATAAATGGCTATAGCTAAAATGCAGTTTTCACCAGCAAAAACTCTACTATGTCTGCGACTGTACTTTTTTCTAACCTTTTTTTGTGTTCATTTTCATTTCTATTGGACATTTTTCACCTTGTAGGCGGTCATTACACTTTATTGCTGTGCGCCATGAATGTGTGCCGCATTTTAGTTTTGTGCGTTTTTCTGTACTCTCCTCG